>PVJS01045227.1:0-16321 GCA_004027185.1 Glis glis
TTTTATTTTGAAACAGGGTCTCACTAAATTGCAGAGGGCTTCACTAAGTTGCTGAGGCTGGTCTCAAACCTGCAATCCTTCTGTCTCAGCCTCGTAAGTACTGGGATTACCAATGTGTGCCACCATGCCTGGCAAGTTACATAGTTTTATAATAGTTTTACATAGTTTTATAATCTATAACTAAGTTACACAGTCCACTGTTTATCAGTTAAGAAATTTTCTGTTTCAAGATATGAAAGGCAAGTACCCCTTTATGGTGGGAGGAGGAGGAGGAGGAGGATGATGATGATGATGATGATTGCGGTACTGGGGATTGAACCCAGGGGCATTCTATCTCTGAGCTACACCCCCAGCCCTATTTTTTATTCTTTATTTTGAAACAGGGTCTCATTAAGTTGCAGAGGGCCTCACTAAGTAGCTGAGGCTGGTCACAAACCTGCGATCCTCCTGTCTCAGCCTCCCAAGTACTGGGATTACAAGCGTGCGCCACCATGCCTGGCCCTATGGTGGGATTAAAACTAGAATTGAGGCTTCCTAAAGCAGTGCCGACTGGCCAGTGAAGTCATCGCCCATCTCGTCACTGCTATGTTATCTTGGTGAACTCTGTGATTGGGGAAACACATTCATGTTTTGTTTGTCAGTTTCTGCTGTTTACAAATTGGGTACTCTGCTTAGGCAGCTTATTTCTGCTTTGGATTGTTAATGATTGATAAGAGAAAGAAGAGTGTAAACTCGAGAAATAATCTGAAAAAAATATGGCATTGTTAGGGTGGTTATTCAGTTTTCACAGTTAGTATTCCTTTCACCTATTAGGTTTGTTTTGGAGTCTTTGTTGACAGCCCTGTTATTATATTAAAGCTGTTTCTTGCAGTGTATTTTCTGTTTTAGTTAAGAAAACTCACTTTTATTTCATAAGATGAATTATAATTAGGACTGTTAGGCACTGAGAATCTTTTCTCACTTAATACCCCTAATGAGATACAAATGTTCTAAATGTCTTTATGAGTGGATTATATTTAGAGAGGAATCCACTTATTTTAGTTAACTAATCCCTTTGCTTTTGAATCATACATCCTTATTAGGCTCTCACGTTCCTGTTCCATATGGAATTCCTTGTGAAATCAGACCTCAGTGAGCAGTGTTATTAACTTTCAGGGTCAGTGGTATTGAAAATGTCAGTGAAGTTTGTTGGCTCTACATATCTTGTTTTTTTATAGCACTCTTCCTTTTTTACACACTTATGATAAATACAGGTCATTACCTATTCTTGAAAAGTAAATTTTATTTCATAGTTGCTTTTCTTCTGCTACTTGTGTTTCTACTCACTAGGATAAAATTGAATCTATCTGAACTTTTCCATTCTATCCTCTTGGTTCCTTCTGCGTTCTGGGTATGGTCTTTCTGTCTCCTTATATCTGTGGGTATTAGTTCTTTTGCTAGAAACCCGAAAATGTTCCAGCAGAATTAACTGGTTATGATGTTGAGTCATGTACTCTTCTATGTAAACCATGTTGTAAAATGCTAGCGCCTGAAGGACTAACAAAAATTACTTAGTTTCTCTATTCTTCATTTTACTCTTAAAAGGACTGAAGTCTAGAGAGGACTCTGAGATGACTAGTTGGAGATCACAGAAGATGGTGGAGGCAGAACTAGTTTCTGCCCAGGGCTCTTGCTGCTCTGGGGAGTTTTGTACCTTTGTCTTGGTTGCTTGTCAATTTCATATCAGTGAAGCAGGCAGACTGGCAAAATTGGTGTTTTAATTCCATCCTTTACCTTAGCCTCAGTTCTCTCTTGCCTGTGAATTTGTTAATTTTCTCTCTTCCTGTCCCCTCTGCCATTTATTATTCTCAGGGGAGCCCGGAATCACTGGCCTGTCCTTTGTAATCATTGATTGTCTCATCACTTGCTCTTTCCAGTCTCTGCACACTAGCAGGTAGGGGAGGGGAGAAGCTCCCCAACCAGTTGGATGGAGTTGAGTTTTGGGGAGGAGAGGGAGACAGTTGCAGGGTTGGGGGCTATTATATTGCGAATCAAGGACTTTGCTGATCTTTGTGGTTTCGATGCTCCTGCCCCACCTCACAGTCATCATCCCTTGGGGTCCAAACTGTGCTCAACTCCCCAGGTTTAGTGCAGGGCATCGCTTCCTCCCTGCTGTTGGAGTTCAAAGTGAAGAAGCAGTACCTATGAAATTTGCTGGCCCCAAGCATCCATTCTCAGGGAACTCTGATTACACAGGGCACCTGGACAAAAAAGGGAGCTCTTGTTTTATCAATTCACATTTCATATTTGGGAGATAAATAAATTTTAAAAAAATTTGTCAATATCTTTTTTTGTAGTACTAGGGATTGAACCCAGGGGCATTCTACCTCTGATCTACACCCCCAGCGCTATTTTTTATTCTTTATTTTGAAACAGGGTCTCACTAAGTTGTGGAGGCCTCACTAAGTAACTGAGGCTGGCAGCAAACCTGCAATCCTCCTGTCTCAGCCTCCCACGTACTGGGATTACAAGTGTGCGCCACCGCACCCAGCTGTCAGTCTCTTTTTAAAAAGTCATTTTGTGTGTAAGCTTATTCAAGTAGATAGATTTTTTTTCCTCCTTTCATTCCTTGACTCTATACTGGGTCTTTGTAAGTAAACATTTAAGTCCTGTTCTAGTTTCTTTTAGCTACCCAGGAATGAAGTTGAATATTAATGCATCATGGTCACTATTCTTCAGTGGCTTACTCTTTCTTCACATTTTCTATAATTAAAAATGTCCTCCTCAATTTTAACTCAAAATGTGTGAAACAACTTCTTGTTTAGTCAAGAGAAAGCAAATTTCCCTAGGTAAGTTCCCATATGTTTTCTGTAAAAACTGGCACGTACCTCTTTGTATTTTACCCTTGTCAAATGAGATCCTTAGAAGAGTAATCAGCCAGTCTAGGCCACTCAACTCCTGTTGCCTGCATTTTCTTGGGTAATTTTAACTCTGTTGGTGCCATCCAGCAAAGTTTGCTTCTTCCTTTCACAATGGAATGTGTCCATGATCCTGTGACTACTACCTTCTTTCAGTTTCCGGATGGCCATTGAGCTCTAGGGCTGCTCTTCTAAATAGGTCTATTTCCCTTCAAGGCCCTGGGAAGGGCCATGGCAGTGTAGTCACATGGTTATAAATTTTGTAAAGTTTGCATGTATTTTTGCACACTTCTCCTTTTTGTTTCTGTCATTCTTTTGTGCTTTTTTATTAATGTGGTGCTGGGGATTGAACCCAGGGCCTCACATGTGCTCTAAACCACTGCATTGCATCCCTAGCCTTCTGCATACTTTTCCTTAAAGAAGTGTTCCTTAGTGTACAAGTTTTAGGCCTCACCAAACCTACATCCACTCCTCTTTTTGGTACTTGGTATTGAATCCATGGGCATTCTACTTCCAACCTATACCCCTAGTCCTTTTTTTTTTTTCGGTACCGGGGATTGAACGCAGGGGCGTTCTACCTCCGCACTATGCCCCCGGCCCTATTTTTTTATACTTTATTTTGAAACCGGGTCTCACGAAGTTGCGGAGGGCCTCACTAAGAGTCGTGAGGGCCTCACTAAGAGAGAGAGAGAGAGAGAGAGAGAGAGAGAGAGCGAGCTGAGGCTGGCCGCGAACCCGGATCCTCCGATCTCCGCCTCCCAAAGTACTGGGATTACAAGCGTGCGCCACCACGCCCAGCTATCCCTAGTCCTTTTAATTTTTTATTTTGAAACAGGGTCTCGCTAAGTTGTTGAGGGTATTGTTACATTGCTGAGGCTGGCCTCAAACCTGTGATCCTCCTATCTTAGCCTCCCAAGTACTGGGATTACATGCATGCACCACCACACCCAGTTCTGCATCCACTCTTGAATAGCCCCCTTAAAGAAATACATAGCAAGAACTTTTACCACCTTAAGCAGTCACCTGACCACTTACTTTCTCTGTGTCCTAAATCCTTCCAGTTGTGGTATAACTTAGAATTCTGGCCTTTTTGAAATGTAGAACAGCTGCTTGTTCAGTGTGAAATAGGAGGTGAAGGCTCTGACAGAATCCTTGCCAGCAGGACACTTTAAGGCTTGGACAGTCTAGTCTTATACTGCAATGGGAGCTTATGTGTGGGTGCAAATCAACCTTATCTAGTGTGGAGTTGAGTTCGACACAGTGACTTTAAGGTTCTCGTTTTTTTTCTCTAAAGTGAAAGCACATTGCTTTTCTTTTTCTTTTTTTTTTTTGCGGTACTGGGGATTTTACCCAGGGGCATTCTACCTCTGAGCTACACCCCCAGCCCTATTTTTTATTCTTTATTTTGAAACAGGGTCTAAGTTGCGGAGGGCCTCACTTAAATAGCTGAGGCTGGCCACGAACCTGCGATCCTCCTGTCTCAGCCTCCCAAGTTACTGGGATTACAAGTGTGCGCCACCACGCCCGGCTAGCACATTGCTTTTCTAAAAAATAAAAAATAAAAAACATACTGGAAGCTCTCTCTATGAAATGCTGTGCAACACATACACCATCACCACCACTTAGTCAGCCTCAAGAAATAACCGTCATTCTCCAGATCTCACAGTCATAAAATTTTCTTCTCTCTCATCATTTAGCAAAACCTGTAAGTAGATTGTTTAGTTTACACTGTCTCTCACAACTACCCTGTCCTTAAAAAAAAAAAAAGTCTCATAGCTGGGTGTGGTGGTACATGCTTGTAATCCCAGGACTTGGGAGGCTGAGACAGGAGGATCGCAGGTTTGCGGCCAGCCTCAGCTACTTAGTGAGGCCCTCCGCAACTTGGTGAGACCCTGTTTCAAATTAAAGAATAAAAAATAGGGCTGGGGGTATAGCTCAGAGGTAGAATGCCCCTGGGTTCAACCCCCAGTTCCACAAAAAAAAAGGAAGTAACCCTTACTCGTGTGCTGAAGATTGTCCTTGAGTGTAAGCCAGCTTACCTGTCCACTCCCATCTCTCTGACATTCGCTTTCCATATTGTGTCCTAGTCATATTGTTTCCCAGGTATACTTCTTGTTTTGAAGTTTTTTTTAAGACACCTATTACTTTGTCCCTTACATTTATGTAATGTGTCAAACAAGATTTAAAACTTACCAATGTAAATTTGGCTAATTGGGTTGTCGTATAAATAAGATTAAGCAATGATGGGTGTGGGTTAAATATGACTTTGATATTTTATTTGAATCACTTCAGCGTTTCTAGACAGCATGGAAGGAATGTGAGTATGGTAGTGGTTTAAATAAAGTAGAGTCTTAATTTGTGAATTAATTTTTAATTTGATTTTGTTGTATAGATACTATGACCAAGTGCTAAGTAAATAATATGAAGCAATGCATATTGTTTGAAGCCTTTATTAGCTCTTTCCAAATAGATCTTAAATCTAAATCAATATTAAAACTATCCTAAATAGTAAAATTGTTTCATTAGACAACCTGAGCTTTGGGTAAATTTGTGGACTCTTGAACCATACAGTATGCAGAAGTACAAACTTAGATATGATACGAGCATAAACCATTGTGATTTGCATAATTTATCTCTTCAGCAGAAGTATTGTACTTGTAAAGTAAAACTGCTGTCCTGGAAATCATATTTTGGTTGTCTGAATATTTGTGGGACTGGAGGAGGTTTTAGGGTTATGTTTGTGTTTAGATTAAATTTGAATGGTAAGTTAAGATTTCTGGTGAGCAGTGTGCAGAATGTTTTATTTACTTTTTCAAAGCTTACAAATAAAAGCAACATCTGAATTTGATCTTTGGGAACCAACCAAAATCAGGAAATATGGTTTAATTCTATTTTAATTGTCTCCCTTAATTGCACCTTACTTCTGTTTATTTGCAAGTTGTGTATTTAAGACTAACATATTTAGTACTCTGTTATTGGATATATTTAACTTTCCACTAGAGTCATACTTTCAGATTTTTGAACTCTGAAAACAGGAGCAACGTAAGACCTGCCTTTTCCTTAAAGTACTGACTGAATGCTTACATTCTGATTTTTCATTATATGAAAAACATACCCCTGGTTTATTTCAGAGTAAATGCTTCTAAGAATTGACATGTTTAATTTCTGAGGCAGTCTGTTCATTCATTCATTCATTCATTCATTCATTCGTTTGTTTTTCTTTCAAAAATATTTGTCAAGTCCATACTAAGTGGCTAAAAGCTATAGTGGATGTAGTGGTGAACAAAACAGAAACATTTCCCATTCTCAAAGTAACTTTGAATCTGGTGAGAGAAGAGAACTAAGAAACTAGGCACCCACTGTAGCATATACTATGATGAATGCTGTTGAGCCCAGAGATCAAAGTCCTGTCAGCATGTACAGAAGTGGTGTCCAAAGACTTTGGGAGGAAGTGATACCTCTGCCTCCATATTCTTCAGAATTAACCAGAGGAAAGGGTCTAGGAATAGTGGCTAAGAATATTCCTGGCACAAGGAATAGCATTGGCAAAAGCCCAGAATAAATAGAGAACTTGGCACCTTAGAAGTGTATTAAAACTTTAGGCAACTAGAACTCAGATAACTAAAACGCTTATGTTGGATCAGAAAAAATTTCCTTTGCATTTTACTTGATGAGAAATAACTATATACTTGTTGTTTGATTACCCTCAACTCCCATAACAGAAATACTCATTTATTTTAGAAAATTTGAATTTAGACCAGTGGTCTCCAAGATACCTGCTTATAAAGAGCAAATTTGAAAATGAATCTATATTACATCTGGTCAAGTAAAAGCATAAGTTAAACTAGATGTTAATGTGGCTGAAGATAAAACTGAAGGCCAGTGTGGTAAAGTCCTTACCTACCACACAGGAGGCCCTGGGTTGGATCCCAGGCTACACACAACCACACAGCCACACACACCCCGAAGAGAGGGAGTGGGAGAGAGATAGAGAGACTGTTATCCAATATTCTTTAGAGTACCCACATACCTAAAAGCATTTTTACAGGCCAGGTGTGGTGGTGCACACTTGTAATCCCAGTACTTTGGGAGGCGGAGACCGGAGGATCCGGGTTCGCGGCCAGCCTCAGCTCTCTTTCTCTCTCTCTCTCTACCTAGCGAGGCCCTCCGCAACTACGTGAGACCCGGTTTCAAAATAAAGTATAAAAAAATAGGGCCAGGGTAGCGCGGAGGTAGAATGCCCCTGGGTTCAATCCCTGGCACCGCAAAATAAATAAATAAATAAATAAATAAATTAAATAAATAAATAAATAAATATAAAAAGCATTTTTACCAGGGTTTTTAAAATTTATTTATTTTTGGTACTGGGGATTGAACCCAGGGGCATTCTACCTCAGAGCTACACCCCCATAACCTTTTTTTATTTTGTAACAGGGTCTTGCTAAATTGCTGAGGGTCTTGCTAAGTTATTGAGGCTGACCTTGAACCTGTGATCCTTCTGTCTCAGCCTCCCAAGTACTGGGATTATAGGTGTATGCCACTGTGCATGGTGGGTTTGTTGGTTTGTTTGTTTGTTTTAAACAGAGGAATTGTATCTTTTATAGGGAATATTTTTAAGTGCATGATCGAGTAACCTTTTGGTTAGTGACTTGTAATATATGTGGAGTAGTCCAATTCTGTGCAGTTAAGAAAAGAAAAAGGGAATTGTTTCTTAGGTTAGCTTTTTTTTTTTAATGTTAAGAGAGTTGTTTCTCACAGAACCAGGTAGACGATCTGGACACCAGGAACCACCTGGTTTAAGGGGCTTTACTTTCTGTAGATTTTGTGCTCTTCCAGGATTGTTTTTTCTCCCTCTCCCTTTTTTCCCTCCCTCTTCCTCTCTGCCCGCCTCCTCCCTGTCTCCTTTTCTCTCCCCCCTCTCTCTCCCTCCTCCTCCCGGCCCTCTCTCCTTGGAATCCTCCTGCCTCAGCCTCCCCAGTAGCTGGGATTCCAGGCATGCATCACAGTGGGCCTCAGTCCATTTTAGTGCCTAACATTTCATAGATAGTGTCTGGAAACAAAAAAAACACACAAATACTTTTCTTTTTCTTTTTTTAAGCAATCTATTGAGTTGCAGCTTACTGGCCCTACAGTTCACTTATGTAAGGTGCTCTTACTGGTGTCACTGGTTTTTAGGATAGTCACAGAGTGTGCTGCAGCCATCTCACGATCAATTTTAGAACATTTTTATTACTTCAGAAACAAACCCATACCCTTTAGCTATCACTTTCCAGCATTACCATTTCTCCCACCCGTAGGCAATCACTGATCTCGTTCTTTCTCTATGGATTTGCCTATTCTGGACATTTTGTATGAATGGAATTAATATGTGATACTTTGTGACTGGTTTCTTTCATTTACATAATATTTTCAAGATTCGTCCATATTGCACTAGGTACAAGTACTTTCCTTTTTTTTTGCCCAATAATATTCTGTTATATGGACATATCATATTTTATATGTTCCTCTATTAATGAATTAAATACTTTTAACTATCTAAATGAATTTGGGTAGGTAAGTATCATAAAAGCAAAAGGTAAAGAAGAATGAAGTTGCAAGATCCCAAATTGGAAATGCTTTAAGGATTGTTAGTGTTGAAGGTATATACAAATATGTTTAGAATTAAATTTGTATGGTTGTTAATTATAAGAGAGTATGAATCAATAGTAGATCTTGTCAGTTTTACCTCTTAAATATGTATTACATCTTCTTTCTTCTCCATATGTCTGCTATTTAATCAGCATCCTGTTTGATCATTGAATTATCACTACCATACATCCTAAAACCTTAAAAGGATCATTTCTAAAGATGTCATTTGTCCTCAAGGTCAGCAACATACAGGCCCTTGCTCCCTTTCCCTCTTTCCTAATGCGTAAGGTTTGTTGTGCTTTTAATAAAGGGTAATGGAATCCTTTCTGAGTTGTTTGGGCATCCCTGATTTCAGCTATCACTTCAAGAACTAGGTGATAAGGACTCTTTTTTTTTGGCAGTACCGGGGATTGAACCCAGGGGCGTTCTACCTCCGCGCTATACCCCCGGCCCTATTTTTTTATACTTTATTTTGAAACCGGGTCTCACGAAGTTGTGAAGGGCCTCACTAAGTAGAGAGAGAGAGAGAGAGAGAGAGAGAGAGCGCTGAGGCTGGCCACGAACCCGGATCCTCCTGTCTCCACCTCCCAAAGTACTGGGATTACAAGCGTGCGCCACCACGCCCAGCCATAAGGACTCCTTTCTGGGCCTGGTAGCCTGGGCAAGAGCTCTGGATCCACCAGGCATCATCATGCATCAGTGTGCCCTTTGAGCCTTTTATCTGCAGAATAGAGATAATACTTTGCAAGTGGTCATGAAGGGGACCTATACTAAAGTATATGACATATGATAAGTGCTTAGTAAACTATATCCTTCCCATTTTCCATTTGAATTATTGTTTTGTATGTAGTGGCTCAGGTCAATATGATATCACCTTTTTCTTTCTTTTTTTTTAACTGGAGAGATGTATACATTATAACCATACATCATCATGGTCTGCAGTTTAGGGTTTTCTTTTTTCTTTTTCTTCCAAACTTCGCATCTTTGTCTCAGAATCTTGGTTTGTCACTGCTCTAACACCTCCACCTGGCGACAGTACTCCCTGGGGCCTCTGCCAGTAGAGAACATCATTTCTTTCCTTTAAAAAAAAAAAGTATGTGTATGTACATATCTTTATGATTTCATTATAAAATAATTGTTTCTAAGGCAAGAAAATTTAGGAAACAGAAATGAGAAAAAGAAAATTCATTTGCAGTTTAATCACCTACTGTAACCATCGTAGATTTTAGTTTTCTAGGTTTTATTCTATGCACATGAACATCTACAAGTGTTGGGGTTTTTGAAATAGAAAGTGGAACATACTATGTGTTTTGTGTAGTTGCTTTTTTCCATTTGGCAATAGATATTTTTTCAGTATTAAGTATCATGGATTTATTTACTTTTTTTCTGGCCTCACAGAAGTCCATGGTATGAGGGATACCATAATTACTGTCATCAGTCTTCCTTGAATGGTCTTCAAAGTTTGTGTACAACATTGGGGTATTATAAATAGTGCCCTTTTGGCTGTTAGTGTTGCTGGGGATTTGAACACGGGGCTTTGCACATGCCGAACAGGTACCCTACCACTGAACTGCACTCCCAGCCCTAAATAGTGCTTGCTTTGATTTTGCGGTCATGAGTGATTCTGACATGCTTTTTACCTCCTGAATAACAGTTCTCATGAAATAATTTCCCTGAGGTTTAGTACCAGATGAAGTTCAAACTTGCCCTCTTGATTTTTCCAAGTATTTTGTAATGTTATAACTCACACGGTAAAATGGCCCACTTTCTCTCTTTTTACTTCTTTATTCTGTTCTTCTGGTGCTAGTTTACCAATCTCTTCATTTTCCCCCACCCCTGTTTACCTTGGCAAAGACTCCTCATCTTGCCTTTGTCTGCCTTATACCACTGTCCTAAGGACACATAAATAATTACTCCTTCATGTTGGTTAAGGCTTCTTTCCACTGATCTAAACGATTAACTATATCATTTTTTTTCTGTTCTGTTTTCCATCACACCATTTCAAATTTGAAATTACTTAAGTGTTTAATTTTTTTTTAATTATCTGGAGAGTGCTTGCTCTCTTCTAAATAAAAGAATTAGTGGAGTGGTTTGTATTGTGTAGTACAATTAGAAGACACATTTACAATTAATTTTCTATTGACCTAAATTGGAATGTTTATAAAGTTATTGTAAATCCAGAACTGTTTTTCTTTTTTTGTGTCTGTTTTTTTAAACCTAGAGTCAGTTGATTATACCTGTATTTCATAGGAATTTAGGTAAATCATATTAAATCATAAAGCCGTGGTTGTTAAGCTTACGGATGTATCAGAATCACCTGTATATCTTTTTAATCACAGATTGCTGGGCCCCACCCTTGGACTTCCTGATTATGTGCAAGGGCTTGAGAATTTGCATTTCTAGCAAGTTCCTAGGTGATCCAGTTAACTTCTGGTCCCTGACGCTGCACTTTGAGGATAACTTTGTAAAGGAACATAGAATTAATTTGTAGGCTATCTATACTCTTTATTATCTATACTTGTTTTTTCTTTACAGTAGTACATATGATGGATATAACTGATCATATCTTAGTAGATCTGGCATTTACTTAAAAAAGGAAAACTCCAATGAAAATACAGGAGGATTACTTGTTTTAGAGCTATAGTCTGGTGTAGGGAAGGTTCAGAAGGGAAGGTGTAGGGTAGGCAAGGTGTCAGAGTCCTTACGGAAAAAGAGTGATTGCCACCAGCTCTCTCTGGTTCTGTCCCTCCAGCTCCTAAATCTGTAGGCAGATATTCAGTATGTTTAAACAGGTTCAGAGTATTACAAATATCACAATTAAGAAATGCTTATATATTTTTAATAAATATTCAAAGTAGCTTAGTAAAGGCATTATTTAAGGTTTTATCAAGATGGGGATTTAAAACATGGATGAGGAAATAAACATTGAAATCAGATGGCTTTGGAAATTAGAGCTACAGGATGTTGTAATACATCAGGTCTACTAGAATATAAAGTTGAGCCCAGAAGAAAGAAGAGATGAGAGAGAGAAATTTGAAAATAATGGAAGTTGAAACTGTCATTGGATGCATTTGGTTCATCTGATCCAGGTTCATGTCAGTGTGCAATTATCTGGTATCAGAAATATCTAGTAGTAGTTGTACTTATTAGCGTACTGGCAATTTGGACCTTTGAGTTTGAAGTTCTTTCTGTTTGACAACTGGAAGAGTGGAATCTAAAAGCTGCAGCTGGCTGGCAGGCACATTATTTGTGTTTGAATAAAAAGGATATCCCATTAGAAAAAGCACAAGAGGAAAAGGACTTTGTAGAGAATCAATTGGTGTGTAGGTATGTGAAAGGTAAGGCTAAATAAAGTCCAGTAGCTGATAAGAATATACACGAAGATGAATAGGAAGTTTCCTTCAAGTACCTCAGACTCTCATGTTTAGACTTGGTAAAAAGTCTGCTGATTTAGCAGAAGATGCTTCAGTCACTGTAGAGACAAGTCCCTTAGTCTCAGAGGCTGTCACTTTGAGTTGGAATTTAAAATGCTTTCAGGAAGCCTTTTGGATTACTCTTTTATTATTGTTACTGCAGTGCCCCTCACCTTGTTTTTGATGGCATGACATATGTATTCCTCTTTTCTTGTCAGCAATTAGGAGTAAAATCTCAACAGAATAAGAAAACTTTATGATATAGAAAACATTTGCTTAAAGTGTTCCCATGTGTATAGTGGGCATACGTATATTTTGAAAGGGAGGGGGAGGCTTTTTGTTGAGAGTGACAGGCAGACAGGATGAGCAAAGTTTAACCTAAATCCTTTCATTGATATTGGAAAGTCATAAGCCTTCATATGACACTGCCACATTAAACTCACTGTGTGATCCAGAGCTCAGTAGCTTGTACCATAGTGTGTGTGTGTGTGTGTGTGTGTGTGTGTGTGTACAGTGTAAACATTTTATGAACTACAGTGTCTGATCCATCTGTCTGTCTGGGCAAGAGTGTCCCTTGATAGTAAAAAGAACAGCAATCAGGACAGAATTGGTCAATGCGGCATGTCTAATGGTGGGAAGATATTTGAAGGACTCGCTATAGACACAATAGTCTCTCTAAATAGCCTCTTTGCACCCGGAGTCTTATTGCAAACAGGTTCATTAAGGAGAGACATTCTGACACACAGCATCACAGTAATGAAAGTAGCTCTGTTTTTCTAATATTGTATCTTGCCACTTCAGTTATGCTGCCAGTACAAGATTTCCCTTGTGTTGTTGTATATTTCTCCAGAAAAAGAATCAGTCTTCATAGAATATACAATTATTTTGTACAGGAATGTATAACTCATACCTAAGATCCAGTCCTCCCTGTTTATGTGCACTAGTGCAAAAATAATTGGCAAACATGTCTTCCAGTCCAAAAGATTCCAGCACCTTCAATTTGTTGGGCTAGAAGATGTTGAACCAGAGTTATAATAAACTTTAAAAAAATGTGTAATGTTCAAAATGGATTTGTGATCAATCATAAAAGAAAAAATATTAGTATAGTTTCCCAGGAGGTATAATTCCCCACCCCCCTAGGGTTTTAGCTAACTCCATATAGTATCAGTTGAAAGAAGGGGAAAATGCAAAAGGTTTTCATCCACTAAGCTTTACATATAACTACTATATGATGACTTAAGCTATTGGATTTTCTGCCTGTTAATGTACAGCATGAACATTATGAACAAGGAAAAAAAGGTTATATTGGTTTAAAAGTGGATATGGAAAATTTAATGTGCTCAAGTGGGAACAATGGCATATTAAAAAAAAACACTCATGACACAGATCTAATAATTCACTTGCCCCTGTAGGAGAAGGGTATCAGCTCTGATACTGGCTCATAGTTTATTTTTATATACACCCTTGGTCCCTACAGTATACCCTGTGTGTGGGTTCCAGAGAAAAGAAAGAAAATAACCTGTAGGGAAATCAGCCTGGAAACCTTTCATTAAATACATTGTACTTTGTATCGTGTGTCGTTCACAGAATCTTCAAGAAATAAAGAAAGGAAAAACCTGTTATCAGCCAGCATGTGTGAAATATTATATTTGAATACTATCATTTGTTTTAAGATTAAGGCTGAGGCTGCAGACATATTATTATTCACTTACATCTGGTAGATAATACAATAGGGATTTAAAAATTCTTTTTCCATTTCGAGTCCCTGCCATCCTCCCTGCCCCCATCCCCATGGCAAAGATACTTCTTTAACTTAAAACTCTGCTGGCTAAAATATTTTCATGTTCAAAATGTTGCTTCTTTATAGAGTATTGGGGTAGTAAGGGTAATAAAATCAATCTTAAAATTCTTGGTGGAGTTTATATCTGTCATTTAGCAAAAGATATATTTCTAGGGAAAATTGAAGAAAGTGTTAAATACATTCTTTCATGAGAAAAATATCCACAATAGGAGTGTAACTGTAAATAGTGACACCTTTATCAAGTTGAATGTCCTTAGAAGTGAGCCTTTGTCTTGTCATTATAGTTCATGTACTGCTGTTGGTGGGCTTTTAAAATCTGTAAACGTCTTATCTTTTTTGCTGACTATTCATGCAGGATATGCTAGGCAAGCCAACTGTGACACATATTCTGCCTATACTTGTAGCTGTCTCTTGGACAAAATGAACACACATTTTGAACCTAAACCTTTGGTGCCATATAGCAGTATTTAATGAACTTCTGGAATGGCAGACATGAAGAGTTCGGTTTTGATCTCACATACCTGGGAGCACATTGTCATACACAGTCCGTTGAAAGATTTATTATTTCTGAAGTAGCTTGTGTTGAAAATCTTGTTTCAAGTATAGAGTGTTATAAGCCTATCAATCTCACCAAATTGATAGCTTTTTTCACACCTGTTAGACTCAGTGCCACCTCTTAGCCTGAGGACAGATAGAGCATATTCCACTCTGGATTAAGTCACCTTGTGAAGAAAAAACTTTTTGAATGAATCGGGGCAGAGTTTTGGGAAAGTTGGGATGTACTTTTAGAGGCAGAACATCTCAAGTGAAATAGCCCTGGGAGATTGGTTATCACGGTCATTGTGGGTAACTCCTCATTTGGAGGTAATTGCCCTAGTATTCATGTGGGTCATTTCTCTTCTGGTTTTTTGCCTGCTTCAGGTGCCCATCAGTTGAGCTTTTAAGCCACAGACCAAGTCAATTTAAAGATGTTGATGTCATTAGTATTATTACTTGGAAATACCTTTTGATTGTCAATGGATTACTTTAAAAATATTCTTCTATTTTCCTAAGGTGGATGAACTTTGGGGAGAGGTTTTCCAGAACCACCATCTTTGTCTTACCTAAACTGAAGAGCACAGTCTGTCCCTCCCTATGGAGATAAGGGGTTGTCCCTGATCTTGAGGTGGCAATGGGTGAATCCACTGTCAGTATTCTTGTATCTCTAGATGATTAGTCTCTCACATTCTGAGATCTGGACTATATTTTCCAGATTAGCACTGAGGCATGGGATTAGTTAGGTGCTTATGCTTTCAAAATGCATCAAGAAGAAATTAACTTTCTGTTTCTAGCCATTACTGCTGGGCCTAACATTCATTTTGGGCCAAGTAATTCACTGAATGAACCATTGCGTGGCAGGTATACAGCCCTTGAATACCCTTTTCCCAGAGGCTGTGTAGGTTTCCCAAGGCCTCAATTTTCTGGATTCCCATAGGGCTTTGCTTATGCCAGAACACTTAATCAGAGCATGAAGACCCTACCCTGTAGGTTGGTCTGCACTTCACAGCACCAGATGACTCTGTTTGTTCTTTCCCAAGTGAGTAGCATCTTCCCTATCAGTAAAATGGGGAGAATGATTCCTGTTCTTTAACCTGGTGCTGCAAAGAGTCAGCGAGATAATGTCTTTGAAAGC
This sequence comes from Glis glis, assembly GCA_004027185.1. Lineage (NCBI taxonomy): Eukaryota > Metazoa > Chordata > Mammalia > Rodentia > Gliridae > Glis > Glis glis. Next base: position 15,412 of record PVJS01045227.1, read on the forward strand.
ACATGTTACTTAATGGACACTACTTTATGCCAGGCACTGTGCTAGAACCTCTCTTACATCAGTGACATGGTTCCTGCCCTTGGGAAGCTTACAGAACTGGGACATGTCAAGTCACTTAAACAAAAAGATAGTACAATTACTTAAGTTTTATGCTGCATGTCCAAACCATATGTATGTTGGAAATGTTACCTCTTTATAGAGGATTGGGGTAGTGAGAGTAATAAAATCAGTCTTAAAATTCTTGGTGGAGTTTTTAATCTGTCATTTAGCAAAAGATGCATTTCTAGGGAAAATTGAAGAAAGTGATATATTTTTTCATGAGAAAAATATCCACAGTAGGAGTGTAACTGTGAATTTTGGCTTCTAAGTTTAAGCTACATCCTTAATGGGTAATTGTATTACCACATCCTATTGGTAATGCTTAAAGCCCCTTCCTTTCTTTTCTATTGCCTTGATACAGAGTTCTTTACCTCATCCTATTCCATTACTTCCCATTTCAGGTATCTGGAACTCAGAAACTTTCTTTCCCCCCTTCCATTTTCTTCTATCACTGACATTTCTCTCTTTATTACCTTTTTCTGCTCTGTTTTCTATGTTTCTCTGAATTCTGAACCCAGTTTAAATTTAACTACTTCCTCAGATCTTATGTCAAACTTCACCAGTTCAAGTCATATCCCCCTTTGGAATAAATTTCATTTTAAAGCACTTATTCCGGAGGAGGGAAGATGGCGGCAGAGTAAGGACACCGAGAGGAGCCTGTCTCTAAATTCTCTCGGGTGCTCCAAACGGAACAGCCATACAAATCCCACACGACTTCCGTGGGGGATAGCAACTAAAGATAGTAACATTTAAGAATACATAGAAGCCCACTGATTAATACACAGACAGAAAAAGGGAGGCGAACAACCAG
>PVJS01045228.1:0-16325 GCA_004027185.1 Glis glis
CCGGAGATTGAATGCAGGGGCGTTCTACCTCCGCGCTACACCCCCGGCCCTATTTTTTTATACTTTATTTTGAAACCGGGTCTCACAAAGTTGCGGAGGGCCTCACTAAGGAGAGAGAGAGAGAGAGAGAGAGACAGGGAGAGAGAGAGCGAGAAGGCTGAGGATGGCCGCGAACCCGGAACCTCCGGTCTCCGCCTCCCAAAGTACTGGGATTATAAGCGTGCGCCACCACGCCTGGCTCAGTATATAGCATTTTCAAGTGAATGCAATTATTAAGTTTACTTTGGTTTAAACTGTAACAGCAAAAAATACACTATTTTCCATCGTGATGACATGATTCATTCATTCAAGCGTTCATTCAACATGTGATTACTGAAGATCTATCAATTGTCAGGCTATGTTCTAGGCACTGAGCATGTAAAAGGCAATAACCTTATTAAAATTTTTATTAGTGCATTATAATTATAAATAACAATGGAGTTCATTGCCATATATTTGTACATTCACATAACATAATTTGGTCACTTTCATTCTCCAGTACCTCCTGTTTCCCTTCCCGCCTCCCCCATCCCATCTATTTCGTCTACTCTACTGTCTCCCTTCTATTTTCGTAGGATCCTCTTTTTCTCCCTTTATTCTCTCTAGGTTTCATACATAATAGAAAACATATGGCCCTTCACTTTCTGAGTCTGGTTTATTTCATTTAACATAATATTCTCCAATTGCATTCATTTTCCCTGCAAATGGCATGATTTTGTTCTTCTTTATGGCTAAGTAAAACTCCATAAATATGCCACTTTTTTTCTATCCATTCATCTGCAACAGAAAATTAAATAAAATGCCAACTTTCACTGAGTTTATATTCAGTAATTAAAATGACTAAGCCAGGTGTGGTGGTGCATGCCTGTAATTCCACGTCTTGGGTGGCTGAGGCAGGAGAATTGCTGGTACAAGGACAGTCTCAACAACTTTATACAACCTTTAGCAACTTAGTGAGATTCTGTTTCTAAGAAAGGAAATAGACTAATTATTTCTCTGAGTTTTTTAATACACCTGGCCTAAATTTAAATACCTTCTCACATTTCTTTGTTCTTCCTTCTTTCTTCCTTTTTTCCTCTTCTTTCTTTCTTTCCTTCTTTTCTCTCTCTCTCTCTTTTTATTTTGTCTCTGGTTAACTCCTAAGATTCACCTCATAAGTGAATTAATTAATTAAGTTATTTCTTTATTTTTGTGTGTGTGGTGCTGGGGATTGAACCCAGGAGCATTTTACTGCTGAGCTACAACCCCAGCCCTATTTTATTTTTTTATTTTGAATCCGGGTCTTACCAAGTTGTGGAGGGTCTAAGTTTCTAAGGCTGATCATGAACCTGTGATCCTTCTCTTTCAGTCTCTCAAGTACTGGGATTACAAGTGTACTCTACCACACCAGGCCCTAAGTGAATTGTCATCAATCTTTTCTTGCAATATATTGAAAGGGATAACAAAACAAGCTCAGAACTGAAGTAGAAATAAGATATTTGATTCCCAATGTGGAGTTGAATTTGAAGTATTGACTTGTCTATTGAGTCTTCATTACCACTTAAATTGCCCTGTATATAAAAATGCTGTATAACACTGGTGAACTTTGATTTTATTTCCAGGGCTGGACAATCTTTTTCTGTATAACTTTATGGTATTCCAAGTGGTTTATATACCACTGTTTTACATAGGAAGTGAGGAAGGTTTCAAAATCTGCAAATAGTACTGCAAATAATATCATGACATGAATAGTCACCTATATAGTTAGTAATGACATTAAGAAAAATCATTTTAAAAATTTATAAAATGCGAACAATACAGATAGTAACGTATTTTTTAGCAAGAGATTATTTATTTCTCTCCTCATGAAAAGCTAACAATTGCTAGTAGTTTCTTTTGACCTATTTTTTCCCAGAATAAACTGACAACTAACTAATTAAATAAGTAAATGCATAAATAAGCCCATAATTATTCAAATATTTATCTATTCACTAAAGTTTATTAAGATAAAAAATAATATTATACAGATAACTCTGTACTGTCCTTTGTGTGATTAATGCTATATTTCATCTTTATGTTTTTTTGTTGTTTGTTTGTTGGTACAGGGATTTATCCCATGGGTATTCTACCTCTAAGCTACATCCCCAGCCCTTTTTATTTTTTGTTTGGAAACAGGATCTTGCTGGGTTGCTGCAAGTCTTGCTATGCTGCTGAGGCTAACCTTGAACATATGATCCTCTTGACTCAACCTCCCAAGTACTAGGATTACAGGCATGTGCCATCAGACCCAGTTTTATATCATTTGAAGCTACTTTCTTATTGTTTTGTATCATAAGAATGTGGAATGTGGCATTATTTATTTCTGCTGTCCCTGTTGAGGACTCCTCAATTGTTTCTATGTATAAATATTTCTGACTGAAGCAGATAGATAATTAAACCATTTCAGGAACTTAAAGCAAAACTCCCAACTTGTTCCTCATTCCAGGTCCTGCAGGGTTACCTTTTTTTCTCCCCAACTTCCCTTCTCCAATCCCCTTCCACTATTCTACTGGTTTGTAGAACCTCTTTTTGATACCTTTTCCTATAGGTCTTACCTTTTCCTACATGTCTGCCCTATTCTGAGCCATACCGGCCTTTCTACACAGGAAGGAGGCACCCAAGGGCTGTAGGAACTCCCTGACATTGCCCAAGATGGTTCAGGTTGGCTTCATAAAGAAAAAAAAATAACATGTTAATCTGGTGGAACTAATCCTTCCTGGGACCCGGCCCAGCACTAATCCATAAAGAATCTACTCTCAGTTATGTATGACAATGAATGACATACTGTGGAGAGCAAAGACCTGGAAAGAAAATATTTACTCATGTGTGTGTGTGTGTATAAATATATATACATATAGATAGGTAGATAGATAGATAGATACATAGATACATATATATGTGTATATATATATATATATATATCAGGTTTTAATCATATTCCTCATCCTATCAAATAGTGATTTTTTTGTTGTTGTTGGGAGCCATCTTAGCCCATGCAACTGAAGTCACCATTTCAGACCAGCTTAGCTATGTACATAGTACATGCTAAGTAGAAATTGTCTCCAAGCAGGCAAGTTTCCTTGGACAGGATGGGACCACAAGGTGGACTTTGATGACCTCCTATTCTCCCAAAAACGTTTACCTTGCCCTTCCCTAAACCTGGCTAATGACTGCCTCTCCCTAAACCTGGCCTATAACCCATAATTGCCTTGCCCTTTAATCAATTTTAGAAATGCTTCGTTTGTTTAAATTTTCAATAAAAGTAAGGCTCTGGCTGTAGGAGGTCAGGAGAATTGCCTGGCTCCTCCCCGGCCAACCATGATATTAAAAATAATAATTTTGGACCCAGAGTCGTTCATGCAAGGGACTTCAGCAAGCAGCAATCACGAAACCCAGACCATCCACATTGTTTCACTCATATTTGTTCTTCTGAGAGCTAACAGTGAAGTACAAAATGAAAAAAAAAAAGTTTTAAAATAAGAAGCACTAGAAATATGGCAGGAAGAATGGGGATAAGGCACTAAATGAAGGATTTACTCTTATCAATGGAAGTTAATAGTCATTTACGGAAACCTCGGGGGCAGGGTCATTCACAGTGATTTATCACCACTCATTACTCTTAACCATGAGCACTCACAAGATGAACATAGAAGAAACTAATAAAAACACCCCGAAGAGGGGAGCTTTCCTCCAAGGACCTCTTCGCAGCTGCAGAGAGCTTTTGGTTTCCAAGAAAAGAAATGGCATGCTATCAATACAAAGAGCTGCCATGACATTGTAAATTCTGAGATAGAATGTATCATTGAATTTGAAGGAAATTTCTGATAAGGGATTTGGTTGGAAGGGATTGCATTTGGCTTCTCTGTATTGATGACAGCTGCTTTTGGGAGCCCTGTCCAGCTCTTCTCTCGCTGACCCTGGTCATCATCTCTGTTGAGCTGGCAGGAATGGTAGAGTCCCAGCGGCCACTGGCTCCCAGTCGCTGGCTGCCAGACACTGCTCTGTAACTACCAGGACTTTACTGTAAAGTGATCAGGATTAAACACTTGCTTTTTGGTGGTCAGTGCCAAAGCCCAACATATTTCTGCTCCCAGTGAAGACTAGTTTGAAATGCATAGGCCATCCATAAGCAACTATGGGAAGCTCTGTTTTAATAATATCATGTAATAATAATAATGATTGCCTTTCCTAGGATTTAGGAATTTTTATTTTTATTTTTATTTTTATTTTTTATTTATTTATTTATTTTTGCGGTACCAGGGATTGAACCCAGGGGCGTTCTACCTCTGTGCTACACCCCCGGCCCTTTTTTTACACTTTATTTTGAAACCAGGTCTCAAGAAGTTGCGGAGGGCCTCACTAAGCAGAGAGAGAGAGAGATGGAGAGAGAGAGAGAAAGAGAGAGAGAGAAAGAGAGAGAGAGAGAGAGAGAGAGAGAGAGAGCGCTGAGGCTGGCCGCGAACCTGGATCCTCCAGTCTCCATCTCCCAAAGTACTGGGATTACAAGCGTGCGCCACCACGCCCGGCAGGAATTTTTATTTTTAAAATTGTCCTCCATTTCATTCCTATGACATGGGAAGCCAGTGAATTCTTACTTTGCCTTTATTTATTAATGTAGAAAAAAAAGTTCAAATATAAAAGCTTTATTAGAGAAAATAAAACACGCAGCTGCCTTCATGCTATTTCACGCATTATTAGCTGTTGTTAATTGAATTCATGCATAGTAATGATAATAAAACACAGGAAGGACAACTGGCTCGGCAAGGGTGCCCTTAAAATAAAACTTATTAGTCATATAAAGTAAAAAATGAAAAAGAACAGTAGCTTACTATGCTGCTAGATACCTACATGTGAATGAATTCAGAAATAGAAGTAATTAAATTTTTGCAAGACATAAACTGATTTTTAGATATGAAATAGAATCATAACAAAATGAATGCTTATATGTTCTGTGAGTGACTTACATATTTTCCACTTTTTATTCAGAATAAAGGGTAGGTTTTAAGTTTCTGATAACAATATAGCTGAATAATTATGCTTCTATTTTCTTATTTAGTTAGAAACACAGGCATTTTGTGAGTTCTATCTCTTTGGGAATATTGTAAAGCGGATCTATTGAGGAGTTTATTTTAAGTGCTTTACCTTATTGTGGTTCAATCAGTGAACCACCAAGGTGTAATTTTTTACCCTGCTGTTAAGACTATTATAGAGAAAAGTCTTCAACTCACTGACAATTACATGGAAAACAGATATCACGGAAATGCATATTCTGTGATGTTGCATGTTTACCCATTTAGTGTTTGTGTGTATATTGTGTGTATATGTGAATTCTCACAGAATTCATAGCTGAGCTCAGATGATGATTACAAAACATATTAGTCCAGTAATTAAAATAAATGTTTATATATGCTATAATGGAGAATGTATAATATGCCAGCCGAGTATATAGTCATCCCTCAGTACCCATTGGAATTTGTTCCAGGAGTCCCAATGGATACCAAAATTGTGAATGTGCAAGTCCCTTTTATAAACTGGTATAGTATTTGCATATCATCTACACACATGATCCCATGTGCTGTAAATCATCTCTAGATTATTTATAACACCTAATATAATTTAAATGCTGTATAAGTATAAGTATGAATGAAATAATTATGAGAAAAAAGTTTGCACATATTCAGTACAGACATATTTTTAAAAATAGTTTCCATTTGCAGTTATTTGAATATACCGATGTTAAACTGGTGGATACAGAGAACCAGTTGTATAGCATATGTCCCTAAACTATTTTAGAAATGACCAAAGAACAATCCCTACAAAGAGTGATAGGTGAGTTACTACACTTTATAATTAATAAATCCCCCAGTACTTGCCTCCTCTTTCTAGTCCAACCCCTGTCTTCTTCATGTTCTTAAATATAATTACTATATTAATTTGCTGGGGCTGCTATAAAATAAGTACCAACGAATGCGTGTCTAAGACAATGGAAATTGATTATCTTGCAGTTCTAGAAGGGAAATGTCTAAAATCTAGTTGTGGGCAGGGCCATACTCACTGCGAAGCTTCCAGGTGGGGATCCTGTCTGCCTTCTCTAGCTTCTTGGTTGGCAACAGCATAATCCAACCTCTGCTTCCACCTTCACAGGCTTTCTTATTTTTTCTCTGTGAGAGCATTTTTCTGCTTTCACAGGACATTCTCTCTGTGCATCTATGCCTTTGACTGCATTTCCTTATTCTTATCTTAAACTTATAAGGGTACCAATTGTATTGGATTAGGGCCCATTGAAATGTCTATGTGATGATGTATAGTTAGAGCTTGTTAGCCAGAGTAGCTTGTTAGCTAGAGTGACTCCATATTGTTACCCAGCATGACCTCAAATCTGGCTCTAAAACAGGGAAGTTGGTCATGGAAAAATCAAACCAGGATGTTGGCAGGGTAATGGGTAACAACAATGTGTTACTGTTATTGCTGCATTGTCATCGCTAACAGCGTATGTTCTTGCTTTTGTACGTTCCTTATGCTTCCTTGCTCTATTGCGGGAAGTAACCATTGGGACCCGTGTCATAGGAACCTGCTATGGGAAACCAAACTATATATCCCTCACTTGTGGCTCTCCTGTATATAAGGAGGGCTCTGAGACAGTTGGGCACTGTACTTGGCTCTGTGCAGCCCCAGCCGGCTGGTAATAGACTCTCAATAAACACCTTTGGTGGTCTGATGGGTCTTGATTGGGACGCTACCTCACAACATCCTCATCTTAACTGTTTGAAAATCTCCTAAAACCATATTTTCAAATAAGTTTATAAACACAAGTACTCGGGTTAGAACATCAATATATCTTTATTGGGAGTGGGTTGAGGCACAATACAACCCAAACATTTACTAACATCCCTTTGCCCCCAAAGCAAAAGACAAAGATCACACTGCTTGTTTTAATCCACATTCAGCATGTGAGGATGTACTGCCCAGTGCTGGCCACACGTGCATCTCTTCCTCTAGTTCATTTTCTCATGCACTTCACATTTGACCCTCCAACAATGCTTACCTGTTAAACACCAAAGATGCAGATTACTACAGAAGGGAAAGACATTGCATTTTCTAAAGTGATTTTTCAGTTGATTTCAAACTTATTTTAGAAATGAAAACAGAAAAATCCCCCGTAGCTTGCGCACTCTCTCATATTAACTGCTAATTTGTCAGAAAAATACCAAAAGAAGAGAAAACTCCCAAGGTGATAATATGAAATAGCCTAATATATTATCCTGACAACATCCCCACAGGCTGCTAAAGAATGTGAAATTCAACAAGGGAGGATGCTCTGCTGTAACAAAAAGAAATCTTTTCTGTAAAAGCAAGAATGATCACCTTCAGAAACTATGCTCAAGACCACTCTAGCTACAGGGAATTATATGCAGAAAGACGTTATCTGTCAGGCTTAAAGCATAATGCTAGGTGAAGTAAATTATATTTCAATGAAAGCATTTGAAAAATTTTCAAGAATAATGAAGTATCAGTAAGCTTCTGTGACCTCTCTTTAATAAGAAAGAAAAAAATATGGAAAGATTTCTTTGGGAGGAAAAATGAAATCTCCAGGCTTTGCATTTTCCATATATCTCTTCTAATTTATACAGTGGAATACGCCTCATATTCTCTTCAAACTGTGTTTTTCTTATTTGAGTCCTGTAGTGTTAATACTAAAGTAAGAAAGGAGGTCAAGTATGCAAATCCTGTAATTGGAACACGATCAAGTCACTATGAATCAGAACCTGGTGTTAAATTTACAGGAACCATCCCCACATGTTAGCATTTCATAATTGCATCAGGCTGTCAGTGACTGACTAGTGGTGATCATGACACAAAAGAAAGAGTCAGAAGTCAGACTGTCAATTTAGTAGCTTTAATGTAACCTTACAATTGCAATGAAAGTCGTTCTTATTCACCAGTAACAAAAATGCAAGTTAATAAAAGAAAAAATAATATTGGTCTGAAAATACCTTAAAAAGTCCTAAGAAGTATTTGTGTTAATATGTTAGCTTTTGTAGTAACCACATTTTCCTGTGGACTGAATATTCATGTCTGTATCCAAAACATGATGCTACTTGTATCAAAAAGAAGCTAAATTGTATTCCAGAAGTTTAAGGAGCAGTCCATGCAGTGGCCAGCCTATCAAACATCTTTCCAGTGACTGGAATTATCTATTATGGAAGGCATGGGTAAAAAGTGCCCAATCCTCCCTGCATGGTTCAACATTTTTCCAAAGTACACATAAACCACCCTCTTTTGTTTACACATTCTCTCTTCCAGAAGGTTAGCCAATTAGCTCAGCCAGAATTAACTTTCCTTTCCACTTGTGATAGTTGGTCCGGTTTGTCAACTTGACCCACCTAAGATCATGTGACTTTGGTTGTGTAACAGCAGATTGAACCGGAAGTCCTGCCCTAAATGTGGGCAGCAGGGTTCTGATAGGTGCAGGACTTAGATAAAACGAAGGAGAAAGCCACATAGAGGGGGCCAGGACTCTTCCTGAAGAAAGCGCATCTGCTCTCGTCTGAGATCGTCGGTCTCCAACTTTGCCGTTTCCTTGAAGAGCTTCTTGATCTTCTGCTCTCGTCTGAGATCGTCGGCCTCCAGCCTTCAAACTGAAACTTCACCATCGTTTCTCCAAAGAGCTTCCTTATCTTCACATCTTGGACTGGACTGAATTGGTAGTTGCTTCAATCCTAAGGCTCCAGCTCTTAGACCGCTCGACCAGCTATTGATTCCTCTGATTCTTCACGTGCAGTCGAAACTCAGGACTACATTGTGAGCTGATCTAATAAATCCCTTTTTCATATACTCATTCTGTGAATTCTGTTAACCCTGACCAATACACCACTCAACAATAGCTTTGTGTTGGGAAATATTCATCCCTTAAGGAATTCTATGTGTTTGAGAAGCAATTTTACATTGATGTACAAGTTCAACTCTTTGGGAGTGATTGTGCTTCCATATTTGGAAATCCCATTCTATGGACTCCTAATGTTGCTGTTTTTCTCAGTGAACTCAGGATGCAAAGCTAAAGTTTATTATCTCTAGAATTTCCAGTTTTAGCCCATGAGTCATATCATTCACTGTCATATTTCTTATGCTGAATTGAACACGTATATCCCACATCAAATTTTTAGTTTTTTCCTTTAAACATTCTATTCCTTGATAATTTTCTATTCAGTACAAGTTGAAATTAACTCCCTTTACCCTGCACATTTCTCTTCAGCATAAATCATAATGGCTACTTCTCTCCCTCCTTCCCTCCTTTCTTTCTTTCCTCCCTCTCTTCCTTCTTTTCTCTTTCCCTTCTCTGTCCACTTGTTCCAATCAATATCTATCCATCTTTAAATTTTCAATTAATTTGAATTGCTGAAAATGACAATGGAGTCATTTTAATTTAGTCAAAAATTACTGTTTAGGTGTTAATCTCAAATATGAATAACATATGACTCATCTGAGTTCATACAAGTTTCCACAGTGACAGAGGCACTTTTAGGGCTGCTTTTAATTACTGTCATTTTGGTGACCTACTGCTAATTTTTTGGACAAAATATGGCTTAACATAGTGTGTGTAGCATGAGATCATAAATTGTGATCTGACATAGATTGTCCTATCATAAGCATACATGTGTTTGCTTTAAGAATACCAAGAGTAGGGTGAGCCTGGTGGCACTAGATAAAACCTGGTAACTCTGCTTTGGGAGTCAGTTCATACACATAAGAAGCAGGAACACATACTTTTGAATGGACACGATTAAAAAGAAAATTTCCTAAGAATGATTTGTTCACTGTATTTGCAGCATTCCCTGCACCCTGTTAGGATTGAAAAAACCACAAAAAATATTTCTTGAGCAGAACTTTAAAGTTTCTCTCTGAATATGACAGCAGGGGTAGATGAAACTCTACTCACATATTTCATCTTCAAAGCACAGAGATCATATCTAGCTAAAGCCTTTGCATTCTCTTAAGAGACAGTTCCGTTGGTCTATGAACTGGCATGCAAACTATATTACCAGTATGTAAAAGCCATTTCAATTGCCCCTGATTTTTTTTCTTTTTGTGGTACTGGGCATTGAACCCAGGGGCATTCTACCTCTGAGCTACACCCCAGCCCTATTTTTATCCTTTTTTATTTTGAAACAGAATCTCACTAAGTTGTGGAGGGCCTCCCTAAGTAGCTGAGGCTGGGCTCAAACCTGCAATCCTCCTGTCTCAGCCTCCCAAGTACTGGGATTACAAGCATGAGCCACCACGCCTGGCTCTGCTCTTGATTTTAACATATTCGGATGGTGGGTCCATCGTACCTGTCAGGTAGGTATGATTATTGTCTCGGTTTTACACATTAAGAACAGGGAGGTTAAGTACCCAGCTGAAAGTTTCATAGCTCCTAAGTGTTCAAGTTGATTTTGAAGCCTAGGAGTTGGGTAGGGGGCAGGTTCATCTTTAGAGCCCACTCAGTTAGATTGCTGTCCTGAAAACAAAAAACTCTTAACATTTAAGTATGCTAGTTTGAAAGTATTGCTACTGGTGTGTTCTTTTCCTCCATTAGGATTTTTTTTATTCTTTTATTAATGCATTATAATTGTACATCATGGTGAGATTCAAAGTGTATTCACCATAAAGCATTCATACGTGCACTCATCACCTGGCTCATTTCATTCAGCCTTCCACCCCTCTCCCCCTCCTCCCTCCCTATCCATGTGAGTGATATTGGTGGTGATGCCTTTATATGTAGACATAGCATTATTTGAACTGTTTTCTTTCTCAGATGTCCTTTTTCCCCTTTCACCACCCTCCCCCAACCCCTTTCTCCTATTCTTCTGGTCTTTCTTGTATTTCCTATTTTCTCTCTAGCCTCATCATATGAGAGGAAACATATAATCCTTGACTCTCTGAATCTAGCTGAACTCACTTAGCATAATGTTCTCTCTTTCCATCCATTTACCTGCAAATGACATCATTTTATTCTATATGGCTTGGAGTAAAATCCCGTTGTGTGTATATAGCACACTTTCTTTATCTAGTCATCTGTTGATGGACTGAGGTTGGTCCCATGATTTTGCTCTTGTGAATTATGCTGCAGTTAACATGGGTATACATGTGTCACCATAGTATTCTTTTTTTTTTTTTTGCGGTACTGGAGATTGAACGCAGGGGCGTTCTACCTCTGTGCTATACCCCTGGCCCTATTCTTTTTTATACTTTATTTTGAAACCGTGTCTCACAAAGTTGCGGAGGGCCTCACTAAGGAGAGAGAGAGAGAGAGAGAGAGAGAGCTGAGGCTGGCCGCGAACCCGGATCCTCTGGTCTCCACCTCACAAAGTACTGGGATTACAGGTGTGCGCCACCATGCCCGGTGTCACCATAGTATTCTGACTTTAATTCTTTTGGAAAGATACTGAGGAGTGGTACAGTTGGGTCACATGGTAGTTCCATTTCTAGTCTTTTGAGGAACCTCCATACTGATCTCTATAATGACTGTATCAGTTTACAATCCCATCAACAATGTGTAAGAGTTCCTACCCTATCCCCACCAGCATTTATTATTGTCTGTGTTCTTGATGACTGTCATTCTAATTGGAGTTAGGTGGAATCTCAGTGTAGTTTAGATTTGCATTTTTCTGATTGCAAATGATGTTGAACTTTTTACAAATATTTGTTGGTCATTTGTATTTCTTTTTTTTGAGAATTCTTTTCAGTTCAATTGCCTATTTTTGATTGGGATATTTGTTTTTTTGATTGAGTGGTGGACCATAGAAGCTCTCCCTGGCTACTGGTGTTTTTTTCTCAATATCAAATATGGAAAAGGGGAGGAAGTGGAGAAGGACCGGGGGCGGAGGGGGGAAAGTTCGCCAAGTGCTGTGTGCATGTATGTCACTATCACTCTGATCTACATTATGATGTGAGACTACCATCCACCAATAAATTAAAACTAAAGTGATAAAGCAATAGAAGTGAAGTAAATGTGGTTTTTGCCTACAACCCTCAGACTTTTTCAACTGTCCCTCTTCCTGAGGGGAACTAATTTCATCGGTTGGGCCTGTTTAGTTTCAGTCTACTTTGTACTTTTTACATAAGTATAATAAGTATATTTTCATAAGCAATAAATGACCTTTTTGAGTTATTTTAAAGAAAAATAACTATATGTTTGGAAATTTTGTATTTTTACTTGATATTTTGTTGATATTGAAAAGGCTTTTGCATTAGCTATGTTTGGATTAGAAAGCAGCAATTGTTCAAGTATTTAAGACAGATTTTGAAAAGCTTTGAGTAGGGGGAGCTGGAGAGAGAGACCCTGCATCAACTTATAGAGATGGAGAGGAAGCTGTTTTCTCTAGCTTTACAGAGATTCAAAAATATGTTCAAGACTTGGGCTACGACTTGGTCTAGCACCTGGATCAGACCTTCTTGAGCAGCAAGGGGACTGAGCCAAGGCAGGAAATGAAGAATAGACTGGAAGCCGCCGTTGGGTTTCAGCTGATGGACTAGTTTGTGGGAGCAAGTGAGGAACATTTTAAAATGAATTACAAGACACTCTGAAAAAAAAAATCTCATTTCTAGCAGTTTTTCAAGTGGGGCCCTAATGACAAAATGAGGTCATTCTGAAAATGTGGAGGTGACATTATTTTATAAACGCAGACTACTGAAGCTTTCTTTACATAAATTTCTCAATGCTCACTCCCTTGCCTCTTGACTCTTAAAGGATTTTCACAGACATCAAGAGTAACTTATTATCACGCACACATCCCTTGAGGGTCAGCAGACATGTTAGCAAAGACTAATTTACACCTCGCTTAGGATTCGGAGCCACGTGAGAACAGGGACACTTCTGTAGAACTTTGGGGTCAGATGGCTAGCAGAGAAGCTGGGTCTGAGAAGAAACAGTATGCATGTGCGAAGTTCAATACTAGGGAATTGGTCTTTAATGCTAGAAATCCTCTTCATGCTTTTTACTTTAAAGCTGTACTTCTGCCGATAGTTAAAATGCACAGAGGAAAAGGTTTATTTTTGTCTACCATATGTTTCACTATGTTTTCTAAAATGAAAATGCAGATATTTCATAGGAGCTTTCATGTCACCGAAGTCAGTTCTTCCAATTTCGGGGCCAGCCCTGTGCTTTTGTGTTTCTGGCATCTCCTCAGCCACCTGTGTAACTTTCTAAACTTTCATTTCACAAAAATCTAGGCAGTCATTTTATATGCTTAATAAAGTCAGACAAGCCAAACTTCAGGCTTTAGGGATAGAAGAACAGGGGAAAATTAGAGAGGAAAATGCATATGGAAAAAATAACACTGGGCTGTTATTCTAGTAAATGGTCACATTTGTTTTCAATATGGTTTAGAATTTGGTGTGCGAGATTGAAATTTGACTTTTTCTTCGAAGTCAGTCTCAGCCCAGCAAAGAATGGAAGAAGTTATTGAAGGATGCAAAGAATATCCGGAACAAAACAGTACTCAGATATGAGCAATTTCCAAGACATTACTTAGGTTAATTTGGTTACATTTTTCTCAAGGGTAAAATAAACAGCAATAATAGCCATGGTCTGGCATAGAATATTTTCAATAGAAAACCGTTTTTTTTTTAAAGTTTCTAGCATTATCAGTAAAGCCACTGTTATTTTAGTCAAGCCTGGTTTTTAGTTGAAGCCTGAAGTCATGTGATCACTAATACCAGTAAAGCAAGGGAAAGTGGCTATGCTCAGGAGGAACAAGAACTGTGATGAGAGGCTCCAGACAAATCTCTCCCCAGTGGTATTTGCTACTTTGCTACTCTATTAGATGCATTTATTTTTAGTCATGACAGAGCAATAGTCAGCAATGCCATACAAAAGTGTCCCTTGACATAGGGAATTCCAAAGGAAAAAAAATCACTTCTTAAAAAGAATTTTAAATCACCTTCAAGGCCCTCTTATGAATATGTTTCAATGGTAAACCGGTCCGGCCTGTAAATACTTTGGGTGCATTTCATGATCCCCTCCCCAGACCAGGATGCAAAGCCAAGTTTAGTTGAATGTCTTGGCATAAGAGCCTGGGCATTTGGCAGTTGAATTTCCAGACTTTTAGCTAACTGGCATTTTCCCCTACAGTTTACTATGGTAGTTTGGGGAAAGTATATGTCAAGAAATAAGCTGCCAACTTGAGTGTGCCTAATTGTGCAATTAGGTGAACCATTGCAAACTTTATAGCATTACTGGATAAAAGCAATTACTTGCTGTTCTACAAGTGCTGTGAGATGGAACAACAAAAAAAAAAGTCGCCAAAGCCAAAATGGGAGGAGTAAATTTGCAGTCCGAGGTACACAGAAACGCAGCACCCATTCGAAGGCTGTGAATGCAAGAGAAGTGAGCTGATAGAGGGTAGGGTATTTTGAGTGTGTTATCAAAGTGAAGACTACCATTTGGAATTTAGCCTAGAATAACTGTGTGACTTCTATACATTAATCATCAAATATTAATTATAGGCTTTGGAGGACATCTTCAAGGGAAGATGGAGGATATTTGGTGATGGTAACTAGTAGTTAGGTGAAGGGGTTAATCCTGGATTAAAAATGTAGAGGGATCTGTGTTTTGAGAATTGCATTTATTTATTTAAGGAGAATACCAACAAATAAAATAAATGTTTAAATTCATACTTAAATTTTTGAATTTCTGTTGATTCTATCAAGTTTTAGTTCTTATATGGTAAAGTATAGCTCTTTGTCACACTCTTATAATCTATTTCATACACACAAATCCACACACAAATTTGCACACCATAGTATGGACACAAATTTTGCCATGAATACTGGTAGATGTAATCAAATGAAATAGTGGAGTATAAAGAAGGCACCACTGGTATCAAAAGAACTGACTCAAGTCTTGGTTCATTGATTGATCAGTAGTAGATGTGTGTCTGTTAGATGTGTACACCTGTGGTTCCTTCATAAAGTAACAGGAGCCAAGAATGTGGATCCTTCATAGGAATGCCCAATATACATCTGTCTTCCCTACCATCTCAAATCCTGATAACTTCATTCCATACTGACCTGTTAGTTCCATGAATGTCCCTATAATGGTCTACTTATATTACAAAATTAGGTACCCCATTGCATTTAATCATATCCATCTGTATATTTGTGAGTAGGGCAATTCTGAATAGAAGAGTGATAGAACTAGGGACAAGGCCACTTTGCTATTGATGCTCATGATTTCTCTTGCTTTGGAATATGCACTATTTTAATTCCACAGCACGGGGAGAAGTCTAAGCATAGCCTGGAACCCAGACTCATGAGCAGAACTCACTTAAGGATACAGATGCAAAATTCAATATATGTGCTTATTTATATGTACAAAATATCCAATGGAAACTCAGGAGTTTATTAAATAACAAGATACTGTGGTAAAAGAGTTTAATCTGAAATTGAAAACATATTTCAATATTTAAAAGTAATTTAGTACAAATTATTAGATTTATATGATTAAAATAAGGAAGAATAATTTATCATCCTATTGGCCTCTGTATTAGCTTTGAGTCAGTGTAACTAAAATACCTGACAAGAACAACAGAGAGGAGGAAAGGTTTAATTAGCTCATGGTTTTAGAGGTTTGGTCCATCGTCAGCTATCTCCAAGACAAGAACATCCTGGTAGCAGGATGTGGCAGAGGAAAGCTTCTCAGTTCATGGCAGTTGGAAGGGAAGAGAGAAGAGAGAAACAGTGTGATAGTCAATCCAGTTTGTCAACTTGACCTGATCATGACACACCCAAGATCATGTGACTTTGGGTGTGTAACAGCAGATTAAACAGAAAACCCTGCCCTGAATGTAGGCAGCAGGATTCTGATAGGTCCAGGACTTAGATAAAAGAGGGAGAAGCCACGTAGAGCGCTGCGCGACTCTTTCTGAAGAAAACGCATCTGCTCTCACCTGAGATCGTCGGCCTCCGGCTCATAGAACTGGAACTTCACCGTTTCTCTGAAGAGCTTCTTGATCTTCTGCTCTCGTCTGAGATTGTCGGCCTCCAGCCTTCGAACTGAAACTTCACCATCGTTTCTCCGAAGAGCTTCCTGATCTTCACATCTTGGACTGGGACTGAATTAGTGGTTGCTCCGATCCTAAGACTCCAGCTCTTAGACTGTTCGACCAGCTACTGGTTCCTCTGACTCTCCACGTGCAGTCAGAACCTGGGACTACATTGCTTCAAACTGTAAGCCCATCTGATAAATCCCTTTTTCAAATATACTCATTCTGTGAATTCTGTTAATC
>PVJS01045229.1:0-16322 GCA_004027185.1 Glis glis
TCCAAACCACAGAATGTTATTAGTACTTTGTTCCTGTTTTATGGCTGAATAATATTCTGAAATGTGGATATACCACATTTTTGTCATCCATACTTCTACTGATGGACATTTGTATTGTTTCCTAATTTTGGCTAATATTATGGTTAGATATAGAATGTCCCTGGAAGAGCTTATGTATTAATGTGCAGAGTTGATGTAATTAAGCCACAAGGGTTGTAATCTCTAGTGGATAGATTCAGCGTAATGGATTTACTGGGTGGTCACTGAGGCAGGTGGGGTGTGGCTGGAGAAGGTGAGTCACCAGGTGTGTGGCCTTAAGGACTGTGCTTTTGTCTTTGAATCCCCTTGCTTGCTTGCTCCCTCTCTTGCTTCTGGGCTCCATGATGTGGAGCAGAGTCCTTGCTCTCTGCTCTCTGCTTCCCACCACCATTCCTTGAGCTCCACATACCCTGGCCTCACATGGACTGAACTTGCAATCTCTCAGAACTGTGACCAAATAAATCTTCCTTCCTCTAAGTTGTGTGCCAGTCATTTTGGATTACAGCAGTGAGACTATTAACCAAGACAGTGAATGTGCAGAACTATTTAAGTCACCATTAGTCATATCAGTTTATATCTGGCATGTTTTCATTTCTCATGACTATAATGCAGGGTTGTATGGTCACCCTGTATTTAATCGTTTGAGGAACTGCCAGTCTGTTTTCCAAGGTGCCTTTACCATTTCATGTTCTCATCAGCAGTGTTTTGGGGTTCCAATTTCTCCACATACTCCTCAGTTATCTGACTTTTTTTATTCTAGCTATCCTAGTGAGTGTGAAAGGGTTTATCATGTGATTTTGGTTTGCATTCCTTTTATGACAAATGATGCTAAAACATGATCTTTAGTGATCATAATCTGCCAAATTTAATGTATTCATATTTCCTCTATGTATGTAGACCCAAGAGAAGTTTATCTTCATGAAGAGTTTGGTAACAATCCTCCAGGGAACATAATACTATATCCCACGAGGTAAAGAGTAGTTGATAAATGGCATATCAGAATTGAAATGCCATTGTGAAATCCTGCAAGAAAGATTAGTCTTTACAGTTTTGTTTCTTTGTTTATTGTGGTGCTGGGGATTGAACCCAGGGGCATTATACTTCCAAGCTATAACCCCAGCTCTTTTTAAAATTTTGTATTTGGAACTAGGGTCTTGCTAAGCAGCCGATACTGGTTTTGAACCTGCAACCCTCTTGTCTCAGCCTCCCAAATACTGGGATTATAGGCGTGCGCCACCACACCTGGCTACAGTTTTGTTTTATCATCAAAACTACCTAGTAGCCAGGCGTGGTGGTGCACACTTGTAATCCCAATATTTGGGAGGCAGAGGCCGGAGGATCCGGGTTTGCGGCCAGCCTCAGCTCTCTCTCTCTCTCTCTCTCTCTCTCTCTCTCTCTCTATCTATCTATCTGTCTCTCTGTCTCTCTGTCTCTCTCTCTACTTAGTGAGGCCCTCCATAACTTCGTGAGACCCGGTTTCAAAATAAAGTATAAAAAAATAGGGCCGGGGGTGTAGCACGGAGGTAGAACGCCCCTGGGTTCAATCCCCAGTACTGCAACAACAACAACAACAACAAAAACAAACAAACAAAAAACTACCTAGTATTTGTTTTAATGATATTGATGAAGGAGACACAGGTGTTCAACAAAAGTCAGTTATCTATGAAGTGCATCATCTCGGCAGCTGAGATTCACTTTTATTTATCCTTCTAGGTGTGGTAATCTTACCAAATATAAGTAAAAAATTGTATTTACTGTGTTCATTCTGCCTGAAATTAAAAGGGAAGATGTTAAGGCTGCTCTGAAGAGGTTATTCTAAAGAATACAATTCCAACATGGGGAGACTCTGTTTCCACATTAAAAAAAAAAACTTAAAAACAGGGCTGGGGGGGTGTACCTCAGAGGTAGAATGCCCCTGGCTTCAATCTCCAGCACCAGAAAAAATAAATAAATAAATAAGAAGGATACAATTCTTGTTCTTCTCTCCAGAAATCCTGCGTTTTCAGCTGGCTCTGCAAAGATTATGAATTCTGTCTCCTGCTGACTCTCTGCCTCATTAGAAACCCAGTTCCAATACACTTTTAGCCACTTTAAACTCTGTTGATCTTTCCAGATCTTCACAGTTAGGTTGAAAATAATAATAGACAAAATCCCTGGCAAAGGTTCACCTCCTCTGGGCTGGACACAAACACGGTACTATTTTCCTATGTCCTTTTTAAATATATAATTGAAGCAGACTGGGCTGAAACTGTGATATTATAAAGAAAAAATGACTCTCTTTTTCTCTCAAATTAAATCCTGCCATTCTGAATTAGCCCCTGGAGGTGGCTGAATAGGGATAGTACATCTGTTCAAAAATTAGATGCTTTATAGCTAATAAGACTGCATTTGATGCAAGATTATTCCCTTGTCAGAACATTATCAATCATTTCATAATTTTGAAAGTACTGCAGGAAGTTATAATAAACTTTGCTATTTTCGTTAGCTGGCCTTTGTTACTGGCAGTCTCCTCTAGCTTTGGGGACTTTATCTTTTTGATGACTTTTTTAATGTGCTTTTGATTCTCCTAGTTTGGCAAAAAAAAAAACTTGTATTAAAAAAATCACCAAGCTGCCCTGTTTCTAAAATTTATAAGCCTCAATCTTTGTATTGTGAAGTTTTACCAAGCAGATGAAAAAATTAAATGATATATAATTTTTTAAAAGTAATCCCAGAATGTATACAAAATAACTAGGAAAAACTTTTTCAAGCCCTGTAGCCCCAGCTACTTGGAGGCTGAGGCAGGGGATTGCTTGAGCCTGAAGTTCAAGACCATGCTAGGCCACATAGTGAGAAGTTGTCTCAAAAAATATATATATATTTTTGTGGAGAATCACAGTTTTGAGGCTGGCCTCTGGAACTTAGCAAGACCCTGTTTCAAACTGAAAAATAAAATAGGGTTGGGGGTGTAGCTCAGAGGTAGAATGCCCCTGGGTTCAATCCCCAGCACCACACAAAAAATTTATTCCAATTTCCTTCTTATATGTATCATACATCAAATACATAATTGTACTTCTTCCTCTTCCTCTTCTTCAGCAGTTATCTTTGAAGCAATAATTAAATTCAGTGAAAATTATATTGAAATCTGTGTCTCTCCTTGTAACTATGGCGAGAGAAAAAGTAAATTTCCTGGAGTAATATAGGTAGAGACTAGTAAAAAAATACATTTACTTCTTAAAGCTTTTCATAGCTATCCAACAACAGCAAGCTGTTAATTAAACGCGTCAGCATTAATAAAGAGGGAAAAGGAACCATCTCAAAGCTCTTGCCCAGAAAGCCCCCACTTTCCCTGCAGATTTGGTTAAATCCCATTTGTTTTTCCTGGCAGCTCTGCAGAGCAAGGTAAAATCTGGAAAGGAGGATTTTGTGGTGCCAGAGTAGCTATTCCCATGGGCTCTGCCAGTCCCCCGTTGTCATCCTCTACTTCATCCACACGCCCAGGCTTGGATGGTCCTCTGCTCTCAGGACGGGCGGCTTGGCTGTGTGACCAAGCAGTCGCATTGCACTTGGCTTTAATGCTCCAATTAACCAGGCGTGGTGGCACATGCCTGTAATCCTGGTACTTTGGAGGCTGAGAAAGGAGGACCACAGGTTTAAGGACAGCCTCAGAAACTTAACAAGACTCTCAGTAACCAAGTGAGATCCTGTTTCAAAATTAAAAATTTAAAAAAAGGGGCTGGGGGTGTAGCTTGGAGGTAGAATGCCTTTGGGCTCAAAACACACACACACACACACACACACACACACACACACACATACACACACACACACACACACACACACACACACACCCCTCTGCAAATGCTGTGTTGACATGCTTGACAATTTATCCTTTGAGTTTGTGCCCCATGAGAGAGGTCTGCGAGCACAGTGGAGTATGTGCTGGGGGCTTGGAGACTTGGTTCTTCTGGGGTGCACCTCCTGCCACCTTTGTGCCTCTTCAGGATGGAAGTGGGGACACCTGCCTCCCTGTCCCTCCTGGCAACCTCTCGTCACCTCCCAAGGGCTTGGGCCTAAATGAGTGGGGTGATGGAGTTGGACTAGCACAGCATTAAATAGCAAGTAACAAATGCCATGGTGGGTCCAGAGATAAGACCCAAAGACAGGAGAAAGCGTTTGTCAGCACTGCTGCAGGGGCCCTGTGCTGTCATTATGCACCGCGCCTTGTGAATCAGGCAGCAGGCCCTGTCTGTTACACAGTGATTTTCCATCTCACCCTTGCTACCAGATTGTTTTCTTTTGAAATGTGTGGATAGAATAAAAATAACATCACAGTTCCCTTTTATTTCCTCTCCCACATGTCTGAGTGCGTCTACGGAGGTTTCCACTGGTCTGATCCATGGCTAAGGTACAAGGACATCAATGACACTTGCAAAGGCCACATCCTCACCATCCTGACTGCTCAAGGGATTATTGTCTGTGTGTTTGTGTGTGTGTGCGTGGAGGGGGGTACTCAGGATGGAAGCCAGGGGCATCCTACCTCTGAGCTACAGCCCCATCCCTATTTTATTTTATTTTGAAACAGGATCTCACTAAGGTGCTGATAGCCTTGCTAAGTTGCTGAGGCTGGTTTCAAACCTGCGATCCTCCTTCCTCAGCCTCTCAAGTACTGGGATTACGGGCATGCGCCACCACGCCTGGCTAAGGCTCACTATTTCTAAACGACATTCACACTGCAAAGCTCCTACCCCTGATGCTACAACATTTAGTAAGAGGAAACCCTTCATCTTGAAGTTGGAGAGGCTTAGGCTCAGCTGAGTGGGTATGTATGCGAAGTGGTGTTTATTTGGGGAGGTGAGAATTTGCTCATAGCAAAGGCACCCCTGACTGAAGCAGCAACAAGGAGGAGTCAAGGTAAGTATGTCAATGCAAGGATGGCCCGATCCCCACGTATCCAGAGCAGCGCCAGGAGCTCGCCAGGCTGACTCTGCCATATCTGAGGTTCAGTAGCCAGGTGTCCCTCCTGGATTCTGTTGCCCATACAGAGCCGGGGTTGCTGGCCAGTGTGGACTTGAACAGAAACAAACACCTTCTATGTTCTTTTGGCCCAAACTGCCTGTTTGTGCTGTCTTGGCATGCAGGCTGGCTCTGGTCTTACCCCATCCTGTCACCATCCCTGTCCTATAGCCCCAGTCTCATCTTTTACGCTGTGATAAACTCATTCTGTGTATTCTGGTTTTCACCTGGCTGAGTTCCTTGGACCAATTCTTTGCTAACCTTTCCCTGGTTTCAGTCTCTCCCCCTGGCTGGTTTATAATTCTTTTCCCCTGCAGCACTAGGGATTGAGCCCAGGGCCTCATGCATGCTGGGAAATGATGTACCACTGAGCTGCATCCACAGCTGTTGTGATGGTTTGGATTTGGAATGGGCCTCCAAGCCTCTACAGAAACAAGGTAGCCATGTTGGCAATGTCGGAAGCGGGCTTGGTTGCTAAGGAGGGTCCCTGGGGGGTGGCCTTGGGGATTATATTTCCTTCCTCCCCCCCACCCCGCCTGCCCTCTGCTTCTGGCCTCCACAATGTGAGTGGAGCCTTGCACTCTCTCTCCACTTCCCACCACTACTCCCTGAACTCCAGACCCTGGCCTCACACGGACTGAACCCAGAACCTCCAAAAAACTGTGAGCAAATAAATTTTCCTTCCTCTAAGTTGTGTGATCAGTTGATTTGGATTATATCAGTGAGACTGTTGACTGAGACAGCCATTTATAAATTTTATTTTGAGACAGGGTCTCACTAAGTTGCCCAGGCCTCCAATTTGCTATCCTCCCATCTCAGCCTCCTGAGTAGCTGGGATTATAGGTGTGCACCAGTGCACCTGACTTTACTTTATAATTTTTGATGAAATTCACCACTGTCATTTTTTTTTCATTTTATTGTGGCGTTCAGCTTCAAATTCTGATAATTGGGAACTCAGCATTTTTGGCACTCCAAGGGATCATCATTTTTCTTTCTCATCAGATATTATTTTCAATTATTTTTCCTCCATCATCTGCAATTACGTACGTTTAAATATATTTATGTTGCCACTGCCGTCGGATTGCCAAACTGCATTCCTGGCAAGTATAAATGTCATTGCCAGGGGCAATTTATAGTACTACTAAAGCAGACATGTTTCTCACCCCAAATCCCTGTCCCTTTGACTCTTGAGCATAATTAGAGACAGGCAGAGGGCCGCATGTGAGGGGAATGGAAATGCAGCTGCCGTATTAAAGGAAGAGAGAAATAACACAATAACGATGACTAGCTTCTCTTCTGTGGAGTGCTATGAGCTCATGTGTGTGCGTGTGTGTGTGAAGAAAGTGAGAACTGGAGAAAGAAGGGGAGTACCCATTTTCCTGTGGATGTGGGTCAGCTCAGTGACAAATTCTTTCAACAAACAACAGACATCAAACATTGATTAGCTGGGCTTGGTGGTGCATGCCTGTAATCCCAGTACTTGGGAAGCTGAGACAGGAGGATTGCAATTTCGAGGTCAGCCTCAGCAATTTAGGGAGTCCCTCAGCAACTTAGACCCTGTTTTTGAAATAAAAAAATAAAAAGGTCTGGGGTGTAGTTGAGATGTAGAATGCCTCTGTGTTCAGTCCCCGGCACCAAACAAACAAACAAACAAACAAACAAACAAACAAAATTGATTAATAGTCTAACTCAATTCTGTGCAAACAATGTTCATCCACTAAAATAAATAAATAAATAAATAAATAAATAAATAAATAAATAAATGAGAGAGAGAAAAAAATCTTGTTGAAAGAGACTGGCGGAATGGCCTTTCATTCATTTTGGCCTTTTGTGACTTCTCTGTCTTGTATTTCATGGGACAGATCATGGGTTCCTTAATCACTTAGATCAAGACCACTCTGGGACTTTAAAACAATCCTTTAATCCTGAGATTAAAGGAAGGCTGGCCTAACTCTTTCAGTTTTCTGTGCTGGAGACAGTGTTGAGAAAAATAAGCAATGGTCATCCCTTAAAATTTTATCTATTCATCCTAGGCGAGTCTATGCTTTTTGTTATTCAGTGAGTATGTAGTGCATAGAGAACATTTTCTATGTGGCCAGACAGTGGAAAAGATGCTTCTTAACTTATTAAATGTTTGAAAGTTAGCATTTTAAAGGGATGCTGGTTGTGAGGGAAAAAAAGTTTACCCCAAGGGTCTTATTTTTTAGCTTAGTTTGCTCCCTATTTCTGCTTGTTTAATGACAGCTCCTTAAAGTCCTTCCATTTCTCACACATTTAGTGGTATAAGTAGAGGGAATTATAGTCAAAGTAGAAATAAAAATCTTTTCCTACTTCACACCATTCTTTTGGGAACGATCACAATTGTGTTTAAAAGCAGTGTTCTTCCTTTGAAAAAAATTGCACTTGAAAACTCTAAAGTAAAACTGCATTTTTTTTTTAAGAAAAATAACTTACTGTTTCCGGCTCTAATGTTGCCTGAAACACAGTTGTGGTTTAAAGTAAATAGCAGCCCTCACATTCTAATGACTCATGCAGGTAGGAGCATTTACTCTCTAAGCTGAATTCAATATAGTTTCAGTTTTGGGATTCTTCATCTTACAATGATTCTGAACTCTTATGGATATAATTCAGAAAGAAAAAGAAATGGTAACACGGGTAATTAAATCCATTTTGAGGGGGAATATTAAGTTTTTCACCAGAGATTTTGAGTTGAATTGACTTATGATAAAGACTCAAAGCAGTCCATTTGATTTTTACAGGGAGTACATTCTTGTTAGAAATCACCGTACTTAGGAACTTTGCAAGTCAGAGAGATTTACCTGTTAGGTTTATAAGGTATAGGAGCAGTAGTATTTAGTAGTGTGGTTCCTCCATCTTAAAGAAATAGAACAGTAGGTTAAAAGATCAGTACTGGGGACTGGATGCAGGGCCTGGTCAGTGCTACACAAGCATCCTACTGCTGAGGTATGCCCCAGCTCTCTGTCTGCATATATTACATCTGCATAATCAAACAAAATTATCTGGCAATTTTAATTTCCATCACATGTTAAATAAAAAATTGGGGTTTCATTAAGTGAACTATTTTTTTCTGCCTAACCTAATTGGTTTTTTTAAAAAAATATTATTCATTTATTGGTGCATTGTAGTTATACATTTTGATAAGTGTCAGGGTATCGGAAGCACGCATGCACACATTGCTCATTTAGCCCTCCCTCAAATCCCACCCCATTCCCTCCCCCTTCCCTCCTTTTCATGCTCAGCATGGTGATTGACTCTGATAAATTTGTGTATGTACATCGTGTGCATTAGTGGGTTCCCCCCCCCCAATCTCCCTCAGTTAGGTCCCCTTCTTGCTCATCTAAAGTTTTCTCCTTTGTCTGGAGACCCTTCTAAGTCCCATTCTCCCTAGCTTCCACATATTAGGGAGAACATCCAACTTTTCACTCTTTGTGACTGATTAATCTCACTTAGCATAATGTTCTACAGTTCCCTCCATTTCCCTGCAAATGATGTAATTTTGTTCTTCTTTATGGCTGCGTAAAATTCCATTGTGTACATATCGCATAGTCTTGTAATCCATTCATCTGTTGATGGACACCTTGGCTGGTTCCAAAGTTTGGCAATTGTGAAATGTGCAGCTCTAAACATAGATACACATGCATTAGTCTGGTAGTTTGGTTTCAGTTCTTTTGGATAGATGCCTAGAAGTGGTATTGTTGGGTCATATGTTAGGTTCATTCCCATTCTTCTGAGGATCCTCCACACTGTTTTCCAAAGTGGTTGCACTAATTTGCAATTCCACCAACAGTGTATTAGAGTTCCTATTTCTCCACATCCTCGCCAGCATTTGTTGTTGTTTGTGTTTTTAATGATTGCCATTCTAATTGGGGCTAGGTGAAATCTCAGGGTAGTTTTGACTTGCATCTCTCTGATTGTTAATGATGTTCAATATTTTTTCATACATTTATGGCCCATTTGTATTTCTTCTTCTGTGAAGTGTCTATTTAGTTCACTTGCCCATTTTTTGATTGGATTATTTGTTTTTTTAGTGGTGATTTTTTAAAGTTCTCTGTGTATTCTAGATATTAGTCCTCTATCAGAGGAGGAGCTGGCAAAAATTTTCTCCCATTCTGTCGGCTCTCTGTTGAGGTTCTTGATTGTTTCCTTTGCTGCACAAAAGCTCTTCAGTTTAATGCAATCCCATGTATTGATCCTCATTTTAATTTCTTGTGCCTTTGGGGTCTTGTTGAGGAAGTCTTTACCTGTGCCTATGTGTGGAAGTGTTGGACCTATGCCCTCTTCAAGTAGCAGCAAGGTCTCTGGTCTGATTTCTAGGTCTTTGATCCATCTTGAACGGACTCTTGTACTAGGTGAGAAAGTGGGGTTTATTTCTATTTTTATGCATATGGTTAGCCAGTTTTGCCAGCACCATTTGATGAAGAGGCTATCTTTTTTCCAGTGGATGTTTTTAGCCCCTTTGTCAATAATCAATTGACTATAGGTGTGTGCATGGTTCTTGTTGCTGAGAACTACTTTGGCTATTCTGTTTTTTTTTTGTTGTTCCAAATGAATTTAAGGACAGATTTTTCTATGTCAGTGAAGAATGACTTTGGTAATTTAATGGGTATTGCATTGAATCTGTAGAGCACTTTTGGAAGAGTGGCCATTTTGATGATATTTATTCTGCCTACCCAAGAGCATCTTTCCATCTTCTAAGATCCTCTTCAATTTCTTTTTTCAATGTTTTATAGTTTTCTTTGTAGAGGTCTTTTACCTCCTTGGTTAGGTTTATTCCCAAGTATTTTATTGTTTTGGGGGATATCGTGAGTGGAAATGTCTTCTGGATTTTTTTTTCAGTGGATTTATGGTTGGTATACAGAAAAGCTTCTGATTTTTTAAGATTGATTTTGTATCCAGACACTTTGCTGAATTTGTTGATCAGTTCTATGAGCCTTTTAGTTGAATTTGTTGGATCTTCTAAGTATAATATCATGTCATCTGCAAATAGAGATAGTTTCAGGTCCTCTTTTCCTATTTGTACTCCTTTTATTTCCTTCTCTTGCCTTATTGCTCTGGCTAGAGTCTCGAGTACTATATTGAAAAGGAGTGGTGACAGCGGACATCCTTGTCTTGTTCCTGTTTATAAAGGGAACTCTTGAAGTTTTTCCCCATTCAGTATGATGTTGGCTGTGGGCCTATTGTATATTGCCTTTATGATGTTGAGGTTTGGTCCTTCTATTCCGATTCTCTGCCGTGTTCTTATCATGAATGGGTGTTGGATTTTTTTTTTGATATTTATTCTGCCTACCCAAGAGCATGGGAGACCTTTCCATCTTCTAAAATCTTCAATTTCTTTTTTCAATGTCTTAAAATTTTCCTTGTATAGGTCTTTTACCTCTTTGGTTAGGGTTATTTCCAAGTATTTTATTGTTTTGGGGGACATCGTAAGTGGAAATGTCTTCTGGATTTCTTTTTCAGTGGATTTATGGTTGCCATCTGGACCTGGGCTTTTCTTTGATGGTAGGCTCCTTATTGCTGCTTCAATCTCTTTGCTTGCTATTGGTCGATTTAAATTTTCTATATCTTCTTGATTCAACTTAACAAGTTCTACGTGTCTAGAAATTTGTCAATTTCTTCTAGGTTTTCCATTTTGTTGGAGTATAGTTTTTCAAAGTAGTTTCTGATAATCCTCTGGATTTCCATGCTGTCGGTGGTAATATCACCTTTTCATCTCTTATTTTAGTAATTTGGGTTGATTCTCTCTTTCTTTTGGTTAGGTTGGCTAGTGGTTTATCTATCTTGTTTATTTTTTCAAGGAACCAGCTTTTGGTTTTGTTGATTTTTTGTATTTTTTTTATTCTCTACTTTGTTGATTTCTGCTCTGATTTTAATAATTTCCTGTCTTCTATGAGCTTTAGCCCTGTTTTTCAAGGGCTTTGAGGTGTGTCATTAGGTTATTTATTTGGTGATTTTCTGTTCTTCTTATGTGGGCACTCAGTGCTATGAATTTTCCTCTTAATACTGCCTTCAGGGTGTCCCAGAGATTCTGATATGTTGTGTCTCTGTTTTCGTTTGTTTCTAGGAATTTCTTAATTTCTCCCCTTATTTCTTCTCTGACCCATTCTTCATTCAGCAGTGTGGTATTCAGTCTCCACGTGTTTATGAGGTTTCTCTGGGTCTTCCTATAGTTGATTTCTAGTTTCATTCCATTATAGTCTGAAAAGACGCAGGGGATTATGTCACATGTTTTGAACTTGCTAGTACTCACTTTGTGGCCTAGGATATGGTCTATTTTAGAGAAGGTTCCATGAGCAGCTGAAAAAAATGTGAATTCAGTTGTAGTTGGGTGGAATATTCTGTATGTGTCTACTAGGTCCATTTGGTTTAGGTGTTCCTTAGGGCTGAGGCATCTTTACTGACCTTTTTTCTTGAAGATCTATCTAGTGGTGTGAGAGGTGTGTTGAAGTCTCCCAATATTATTGTATTGGGATCTATGTGTGATTGAATGTCACGAAGAGTTTCTTTTATAAAAGTGGTTGCACCTATGTTTGGGACATCAATGTTGCCTATTGTTATATCCTCTTGCTGGATTGTTCCTTTTACCAGTAAGAAATGACCTTCTTTGTCTTTTCTGATAAGTTTAGGTTTGTAGTCTAATTTGTCTGATAATCATAATTGCTACTCCTGCTTGTTTTCGAGTTCTGTTAGTGTGGATTACCTTGCTTTATCCCTTCATCTTTAGTTTTTGCATATCTTTACTTGTAAGGTGTGTTTCTTGCGGGCAGCATATAGATGGATTGTGATTTTTAATCCATTTTGCCACCTTATGTCTTTTTTTTTTTTGTGGTACCAGGGATTGAACGCAGGGGCATTCTACTTCTGCGCTGTGCCCACAGCCCTATTTTTTATACTTTATTTTGAAACAACGTCTCACGAAGTTGCGGAGGGCCTCACTAAGTAGAGAGAGACAGACACAGAGAGAGAGAGAGAGAGAGCTGAGGCTGGCTGCGAACCCGGATCCTCCAGTCTCTGAAGAGCTCAGGGTTGATATAATTAAGTCATGGGGGTTGTAATCTCAAAAGTAGATAAATCCATTGTAATTGTAATGGATTTACTGGGTAGTAACCTAGGCAGGTGGGGTGTGGCTGGAGAAGGTGGGTCCCTGGGTGTGTGGCCTTCAGGACTTTTATCTTTGAATCCCCTTGCTTGCTTGCTTGCTTTTGGCTTTGATGATGTGAGAGCAGAGCCCTTGCTCTCTCCTCTCTTTTTCCTGCCACCATGTCCTGAGCTCTGCAGATCTGGCCTGACACAGACTAAATTCTGAATCTACAAAAACTGGGAGCAAATAAATCTGCCTTCCTCTAGGTTGTGCGGCCAGTTGTTTCGGATGATAGCAGCGAGGGTGCTGATGAGACAGAGCCTTTGCATTGGCTTACCATTTCCTCTGCAATGCAGAGTTTTTTAGTTTAATGCAATCTTGCTTGTCTATTTTTTACTTTTCTTGCTTGTCTGTGTGTGTGTGTGTGTGTGTGTGTGTGTGTATGTGTGTTACTGAGAATTGAACCAGAGGCATTCTACCTTGGGGCGACACCCCCAGCCTTATTTTATTTTTTATTTGAAAGTAGGGTCTTGCTAGGTTGCTGAGGCTGGCCACAAGCCTGTGATCCTCCTGTGTCAGCCTCCCAAGTGCTGGGATGACAGGCGTACACCACCACGCCCAGCGCTTGCTTGTGCTTTCGTTGTCATATCTAAGAAACCATCATCAAAGCCAATGTCAGCAAGTTTTTTTCCTCTGTGTTTTCTTTCAGTAGCTTTATGATATCAGGTTTTGAGTCTTAGTCTTTATTCATTGATTTTTGCGTTTGGTGTAAGAATCATTTTATTTTTTTGCATGTGAATATCCAGTTTTCCCAACACTACATATGAAAGAAAATATCTTTTCTCCATTTTGTTTTAATAGTTTTTTTGTGGAATCTTGAGGGTTTTCTACATATGTGATCATGTCATCTGCAAATAGAAATAATTTTATTTCTTCCTTTTTGATTTAGATGCCTTTATTTCTTCTTCTTGACTATTTGCTCCAACTAGAACTTCCAGGATTACACTGAATAGAAGAGGTAAGAGAGAGCGTGCTTGTCTAGTTATAGGTCTTAGGGGAAAAGATTTCAGTTTTTCACTATTGAGAATGTTACCTGTGGGCTTTACATATGAAACTTTGATTGCATTAAGTTCTTTCTCTATCTACTTTGTTGAGAGTTCATCATGAAAGCATATTGAATTTTATCAAATGCCTTTTCTGCATCTCTTGAGAGGATCATGTTCTTGTCATCCTTCATTCTCTTAATGTGATGTATCACTGATTGATTTGCATGTGTTATACTTACAACCCAGGGATCAATCTCCCTTGGTCATCATGGGCGATCCTTTTAATGTGCTTTTGTTTTTGCGGCACCAGGGATTGAACCCAGGGGCATTCTACCTCTGAATTACACCCCCAGCCCTATTTTTTATTCTTTATTTTTTTGGAAACAAGGTCTCGCTAAATTGTGGAGGGCCTCACTAAGTAGCTGAGGCTGGCCGTGAACCCGAATCCTCTGGGTCTCAGCCTCCCAAGTACTGGGATTACAAGCATGTGCCATCACGCCCGGCTTTAATGTGCTTTTGAAACCACTTTGTTAATATTTTGTTAAGAATTTTTGCATCTATGTTTTTGTGGGAATTGAAGTTTCCTGTGATTATTATATTTCCATTTCTCCCTTCATATCTGTAAATGTTTACTTTATATATGAAGTCCTCTGATGTTGAGGGCATATAGATTTAAAATAGTAATATCTTCCTGTTGAATTGGCATTTTTATCACTATATAATGACCTTCTTTGTCTTTTTAGACAGTTTTTGCTTGAAGTTTATTTTGTCTAGTGTAAATATAGCCATTTCTTTTCACTTTGGGTACTAATTGCATGGAATATCTTTGTCTGCCCCTTTAATTTTAGCCTGCGTGTCCTTAAATGTAAAGTGAGCCTCTTGTAAAATGTGTAAGTTTGGCTCCTTTTTAAAAAAGTCATTCAGACATTCTATGGCTATTAGTTAGAAATTTAGTCCACTTATACTTAAAGTAATTATTGATATGTATATTGGTTAGCTTTCCAATACTATAATAAAATACCTCAGATAATAAACATATAAAGAGTAAAGGTTAATTTTTGCTCACAGTTTTGGAGGTTCTACTCTATGACTTGTTGGCCCTGTTGCTTTGGGCGGGTGGTAAGGCAGAGAATCATGGTAGATGCATGGGGAACAAAACTGCTTATGTCATAAGCCAGGGAGCAAAAGAGAAAAAGGAAAATCAGGGTCCCAGAATCCCCTTTGAGGGCATGCTCCCCAAAACCTAAGGGTATCCCATTCAACCTCATCTCCCAAAGTTTCCACTGCTTTCCAGTCGTGCCACCCTGAGTACCATGCCTCTTAACAAATGGGCATTTGGGGGACATTAACCATCCTAAAGATAACAATATGCAAAGACTTACTATTGTCATTTTGTTGCTTGTTTTCTGTTTTATAGTTCTTTTGTTCCCCTTTTCCTTTCTTGTAGTCTTCTGTGGTGATTTGATGACTTTTAGTAGTTATATGCTTTATTTTCTGTGTGTGTGTGTGTGTGTGTGTGTGTGTGTGTGTGCTGTAACCACTTTAAACATGCAAAAAATTGGAAGGCAGAAATATGGCCACATATATCACTAAGCAATCCAGAAGCTTTGAATTCTGAATGTGAAGTATTTGAAGAATAACTTTACCATTTTGTTTTGCTCATTTTTTCCTTTGTTAAAGAGACACATGGTTAATGCACATTGACAATTGATTTCTAAACATTGTGTTTGTAGAAGAGTTGTTTCAATAAGTCTAAAATTATAATGCTAAGTAATGTTATTCATTTTTGTATATAATGTTTGTTTATACTCATTTATTTTTATGCCTGTCTGTCATATGCATTGTATTTGTTACTCTCTGCATCTTTATATTGTAGGGGTAGAAAAAGGGCTGATCCCTTTTCTGCCCATCATAAAAGGTCATGGCTGACACCCTTATTACAAAAGACAGATTGACAAGAGGAACACATAAGACACTTACTTGATTATAGTTTTTATGACATAGTAGCCTTGTATGAAGACTCAAAGGCCCAGGGTGAACTGTCCATTTTGTGCTGAGGTTCCATGGGATGTGGCTAGCCATTTAGGAATATGATTGGGTGAAAAGGGTATAATATAACAATAATGGACCAAGGGGGAAACATAGAAAGGTCTGTCTGTCCAGTTTCTTCTTGGGTTCTCAGAGGAGCATTCCTTCCTTCTAGTGATGGGGCAGGGTCCTTTCTACCCTACGGGTATTATGACCTTCAATGAATGAAACAGGATAGGCAAGAGGATTTCTTTATGGTAAACTCTTAAACAGAAAGGTGGAGGAAAGTTAGAGTAATGTTTTTAGGTTTTATGTCTGGCTTCAGGTAAAAGTAGTTGTAGTTTCCAAGACATGCTCTAGGAAGAGGAATTCTATTTTCTATGGCTTACTTCAGGGAAGAATTATTGGTGCAAGAAAAGAGGGTAGGAAAAGTTAAGAGAAATTTAGCTTCTAAGGCTGCTTTAATGTCTTCATAGTGGATGGATTATTAAAACTCACGTACAAAGCTTCTAAAATAGTAAATAATTATTATTATTTTATTTTTTTTGCGGTACCGAGGATTGAACCCAGGGGTGTTCTACCTCTGCGCTACACCCCCGGTCCTATTTTTTTATACTTTATTTTGAAACCGGGTCTCACGAAGTTGCGGAGGGCCTCACTAGGTAGAGAGAGAGAGAGAGAGAGAGAGAGAGAGCTGAGGCTGGCCACGAACCCGGATCCTCCGGTCTCCACCTCCCAAAGTACTGGGATTACAAGCGTGCGCCACCATGCCCGGCTTAATTATTTGTAATAAACTAGTCATCATATAATAAAATACATCAGCAAATATTCTGTATCTTTTTTTTTTTGCGGTACTGGGGATTGAACCCAGGGGCATTCTACCTCCAAGCTACACCCCCAGCCCTATTTTTTATTCTTTATTTTGAAACAGGGTCTCACTAAGCTGCGGAGGGCCTCACTAAGTAGCTGAGGCTGGCCTCGAACCTGCATCCTCCGGTCTCAGCCTCCCAAATACTGGTATTACAAGTGTGTGCCACCATGCCCAGCAAATATTCTGTATCTTTAGTGTGATTTTTTTTTTTGTACTGGGGATTGAACCCAGGGGCATTCTACCT
>PVJS01045230.1:0-16320 GCA_004027185.1 Glis glis
AAAAAAAAAAAAAAAAAAAAAAAAAAAAGCAACTCGTGGGCAGAGTTTTTTCTACTGCCAACCAGGCTCACTGAAGAAAAATACTGCTTTATTCATGTGAGTTTCTTCAATTGTGTTCATGCTTACTTAGTACACGGGGGCGGCCCACTGAATATTTCCTAGGTAACCGAATAATAGCTAAATAATTTATCAGTATTGTGCCAATCTGTCATTTTTGTATTTATAGTTTTCAGGGGAAAATAGTAGGTCTTCCACATTAATTTAATTTTTATTATTTTAAAATAGGTATTAATTTTTTCTTATACCAAGGCAGGAGGAGCAAACGTCTATAATCTGTACCTTTTTATTCTTATATTTTTCCTGGTATGGTACTAGAGATTGAACTCAGGGGCACTCTACCACTGAGCTACACCCCCAGTCCTCTTTTATTTTAAAACAGGTACATGCTAAGTTGCTGAGGCTGGCCTTGAATCTGTGATCCTTCTGTCTCAACCTCGCAAGTACTGGGATTACAGGCATACACCACCACGCCCAGCCAAAATCTGTACTGTTTTGGAAGTTGTAAATGATACAAAATAATAAAGGCAAGCAATAATTTTACTATTTAATTTTAATCAATCCTTGAATAAAAATAAAATATAATTAAACATATGAATAGTATTTGTATATGGCACAGGATATATTACATATTATTTTTATTTTTTTATTTTTATTTTTATTTATTTATTTATTTATTTTGCGGTACCGGGGATTGAACCCAGGGGCGTTCTACCTCTGCACTACACCCCTGGCCCTATTTTTTATACTTTATTTTGAAACTGGGTCTCACAAAGTTGCAGAGGGTCTCACTAAGTAGAGAGAGAAAGAGAGAGACAGGGAGAGAGAGAGAGAGAGAGCTGAGGCTGGCCGCGAACCTGGATCCTCCGGTCTCCGCCTCCCAAAGTACTGGGATTACAAGCGTGCGCCACCACGCCCGGCTGCTATTTTTATATTTTGTATACATATATTTGTATTGTTCATATCTTTATTAATACAAACTTAAAATTAAATAAAAATAAAGTGTAAATTTAAAATTAAATAAAATACAATTTAAGAGGTCTGTATACCAAGTAGAAACCACAAACCTTTTACTCTACCATTATGAATACTTACCTTTTCATTCAATATTCGGATATTGGGTATCTTAATCTGCTTTAATTTTTCCAATGACAAGTTTTCTTT
Organism: Glis glis; assembly: GCA_004027185.1. Lineage (NCBI taxonomy): Eukaryota > Metazoa > Chordata > Mammalia > Rodentia > Gliridae > Glis > Glis glis. Next base: position 1,222 of record PVJS01045230.1, read on the forward strand.
TGAGGTTAGTGTATCTAAAATGGTAAGTAAGCTGTTTCTGTTATTTTCAGAGTTGTTTATAATGGAAGTAGTTTCATTAGTTTTCTTTTCAGCCAATGATGATATGTAATAATATTTCCTGATGTCTTCTGAGGAATCTACATCAACATAAATTGAAGTAAGATACATTTTATGAAAAGTGATGTCTCAGGTATAACGATGATCAGCCCATAGTTTGGCTACTGTCTTGGTTTCAACTCTCACTACAAAATTTCAACATCCTCTTGGTTGACTTTGCCTTTAACGGGGAAGGATAGATACAGACATAATCTATGCAGAGCACAGATGTGCAAGTCCACAGGCATGGGTTATCCCAGCTCCACTCTCTACTGCCTGGGTACGATTTTGAGCAAATCAGTTAATCTCTTAGATTTTGTTTTCTTATATGTAAACTGGTGATAATAATTTGTAGGATTAAAGGAGGCAATATGAAAATATTCTGTAAAATGTGCCACAAATATAAGGTATTGATGATAAATATCTATATAAACTCTAATATGATAAACCAACTAAGTTTTCTTAGCTATATAGAACAGGAGTTGATAAACTATTTCTGCCCAGACCAGAGAAATAAGGTTTTTGGCTTTGCTGGCTATAGCATTTTTTGCCACAATCTCTTAATTCTATAGATCAAAAGCTGTAACAGATAAGGCTGTGTTCTAATGAAATTTTATTTGCAAAAACAGCCCTTCCGCAGGATTTGACGTCAGGCTGCAGCTTGCAGACCCCCATTGTGGAGACTGATAACAATAGCTTAAAAATACTATTTTAATGCTTCCCATGTGACTGTATTTCCCATCAATTTTCTTCCTCAATCGTCATGAACAACTCTGAGGTACGCAATAGTAAGATTATCCTCATTTAACAAATAAGAAAACCCAGGTTCTGATGAGGTAAATTATTTGCTGGGGATCTCACTGATAAGAAGAGCTGGAGCCAGGATTTGAACCCAGGTGGTTTGACTCTAGATCCTGTATTCTTAAGCACTTCTGGTTTCTAAATTTATGAAGGTAATAAGGTATATTTAATAAGTTAAATTATCATATGTTAAACTTTTAAACTATAACTCCATATTTTAGGAACGAGAGGCCCAGGGCCTTAATCTCTATTCCATATGTAACTATACTCCAAGCATGAGCCAACCACATTTTATCTTTAATCTTTCTGGTGCTTACCTCTGTCAAACTCTTGACATATCATGTGTTTTTTTTAATTTATCATGAAAACAAAAATAAAAACATTTCCTATTGCTTGGAGTGATTTTCTGCTTTTATTTATCTGACAAATTTATCTTTATCCTGTAGGGCTCTATTCAGTTGCCACCTACCCTCTGAAGCCTTTCCTAATACGCCCAGGAAGAATTCAGTCCTTGCTGCTCTGCTTCAAAAGCAGTTGTTAGCATTGTTTAGGGTTGTGTCTATTCTTGTCTCCCCCAGCAGACAGGAAAAACTCAAGGACAGGTACTTGTCCTTTTCGTTGCCTTATCTCTACCGCCCAGAACAGTGGCAGGCTTCAAGAAAAGGCTCAGTAAGTACTGTTGGACTGAACATTGAAGAGGATTGGCAAGGGGCAGTTTTACTTTATCCTGCCTGCTTGGAGTGAGCTCTGATGAATCTTGAGTTCTTGGTCCAGTACCTTGGTCCAAATTAGGAATCAGAGTAAATTCTTTCCATGACATATATTGAGCATCATTAAGAGATCTTTGCTAAAATCTGTTTCACTAAATTTAGGCATTCCTTTAGGGAAATTAGGCATTCCTAATTGCTTTTCTTTTTCTTGTTTGGGTCAAGGTCAGATGAAAAACAGATGCATCTACATGGACTAAGGCAAAGCCGCCAGTGTTTATGTCTTGACATGGATGGGTTCATGTATATTTTTCCTTTACTTCTCAACTCAATATTGCCTCTCTTGGTAGTAACAGGTTGTCCACCTCCAAATATGACAGGGGATGCTATCTTAAACAGGAGATGAGATGAACAGAGTTTTGCTTTAGAGTTCCATTTCTCCTCAAAGTTGATTTTGGCTTTGGCATGGTGCACATTCTGTTTTAACAACTATGCAAAATGAATTAACATTAATAATGTCTAGTATGTTGCATGATTCTAATTCCTACAAGGTTCTTATGAGAAACATTGTACTTAGCTCTCTTTTGCCTCATATTCCTTTGCATTTGTGACTGCTAGAAGTCGGTTGATTTATACCCAGGAAAGCATACAAAGATATCTCTCTCATTTGTTTATGGCTGTATTAGAATTTCTAAGTTGCTGAGTACTCAAGACACCTTGCAGGATTTGGTATTAGATTTTAATATTTATTTAGCAGCAGACATAAGTTATCTTCATTTGTTATTTTGAGCAAATGCTATCCAGGCTCTTCAGTGTTTAAAAAGTTGAACTATCCATGTACAAATAATACCTTTAATGGGTGTATGCATATGTTCTCAAGTGCCCAGGTGCCATGGTGGTGAGCACAGGCTGACTCCCTAGTGAAATGCACTGTGGATTTCATCAAACTCCATGTGGAGACAGTCAAGAGCACTTTCCCTCTTACCCATGATGCTTGCGTTAAGCACACTGGATTGCCAATCGATTTCCTCCTGAAGGTTTTCAAGCAGGAGGTCTGTTTCATTCTTCATTCTTACAATGGTTTCATTCAGATCTTGAAATTCATACACTGTTTTCAACTGTTTACTTAGATGCATGATTTGTTTTCTGTGGGAGAAAATGAAGGCAACGGTGTATTACGTTTGATATATTGGTGAAAAAAACATGGCATAAAAATTGCCCTCATTATTATGTGCCCTCAATAAGAAGGGCTCCCCACGCACACAATTTTTCATTTGAGCTTATAATTCTGTTCATGGCTCACCTCTTTCCTCTTAATTCTGCTTCCTGGAATGTTTCAGTACTCATTTGAACTATGACTAGCATACAAGTTCTAGTAGAATAAAGGTTTTTGAGTCTTTTCATTTCCACTTTTTATGCTCTTTCTTTCTTTGCATTTCAAAACATGTATTCAAGCTGGACATAGTGGCACATGCCTGTAATCCCAGTACTTGGGAGGCTGAGACAGTAGAATCACAGGTTCGAGGCTAGCTTCAGCACTTTAGTGAGACCCTCCACAACTTAGTTAAACCCTGCTTCAAAATAAAATAAAAATAAAAATAAAAATAAAAAGAGCTGGGGGTGTAGCTTAGAGGTAGAAGGCTCCTGGGTTAATCCCCAGTACCAAAACACAAAACAAAACAAAAATCCATGTATTCAAACATGATCCATTTAAATTAATCTAAAAAAGTGTGTGTATATTTGGCTTTCAACAACTTATAAAACAAAATGTCTTACCCAGCCTAGGGTAAAATTAGTTGTTCACTTAGAATGAATCTATAGACAAAGTTCATTTTGATGCTACTTCTGTACAGGGTCTTATCTTTTTTTTTTTTTGGTACTAGGGATTGAACTCAGTAGCATTTTACCTCTGAGCTAAACCGCCATTCCTATCTTTTATTTGAAACAGGGCCTCAATAAGTTGCTGAGGCTGGTCGCGAACCTGAGATCCTTCTGTCTCAGCCTCCCAAGTACTGGAATTACAAGCATGGGCTTGGTCTTAACTTTTAATTTCCAGGAGTGATGAGGAGGTTCCTTTGCTGGTGAGCGTACCTGGGCACATTCTTATTCCATCACCTTCCTCATTGAAAGTGTACCCTTTGTCCCACTTAAGTTTTGCTGGGTTTAGCACTACAGCTGGTTTGAGCAGATAATGAATATATAGCCTTCATGGTAGGGAATTTGGGTGCAAATCTTGATGGGTACAATTGAAGAAATATAAATTTATATGGCTGATTTATCTTGGCACCAGTACAAAACATTAGCTAATGATTCCTAGCTTTTTCTTCTTTCTCTTTTATAGACTCTTTCTTCAGGCTCCATCTGTCAGGACTGTAATTCTTCAGGCTAATAATAATAAAAATAATTATTGTTATAAGTGGTATTCCTTAAGTACTTACTATGTGCCAAACACCATGCTACATGGCTTGTTTTGAGTAATTCTCCTACAATTTTTATGAAACTTTCTCTTTTTGATGAAGCAATTGAGGCTTGGAAAAGACACTTGACTGAAGCTGCATCACTAGTAAGTGGATTGTAAACCAGGTGGTGTGACTTCTGAATTCATGCTCATGGAGCCTTGGGTTCTCTGCCCTCCTGCTTCCCTTTGACTTCTGAGCTATACCAAGTCCTTTTTATTTATTTTATTACTTTTATTTTTTGGAAGTATTGGGGATTGAAGCCAGGGGCATTCTACCTCCAAGCTACACACCCAGCCCTATTTTTTTTATTCTTTATTTTGAAACAGGGTCTCACTAAGTTGCAGAGGGCCTCACTAAGTAGCTGAGGCTGGCCGCGAACCCAGATCCTCCTGTCAGCCTCCCAAGAGCTGGGATTACAAGCATGCGCCACCACACCTGGCTTAAGCCCTTTTTATTTTGAAACAGGGTCTCCCTATGTTGCTGAGGCTGGCCTCAAATCTGTGATCCTCCTGTCTCAGCCTCCCAAGTACTGGGATTACAGGCGTGCACCATCTCGCCCAGCCAATGTTGGTACATTTCTAAATTGAAGGCTGAGACTGCGAAAACTTGGCTGGAGTCAAGGTAGATCAGGAATAGGGCTATGTACTACTTGAGCACAAATCTTACCTAACAGAGTCATGATAATCCTTGACTTTTAAGAATTCTCCAGATGAGAAAACAGGATATTTCAAAATCCTCTCTACTTCAGACAGGTTCTCTCTGAGGCCTTTGAAGTCCGCCTCACAGTCAGACACGGTCTCTCTTTTATCTTCCATGTTAGCAATCTGCTCAGTTAACCCTTGCATGACTTTGGAGAGGGAAGAGATGGTGTGATCCCACTGATTGAAGCACAAGTGACAAGGGAGACAAGTGGGGAATTCCTGGCTGCGACCCCGGGCACAGCGGTCACAGCGCTGGCCGCTGACACCCTCCCTGCAGTGGCACGTGCCTGTGTCCCGGTCACAGGCGAGCGTCTGGGTTCCTTCCCTGCTGCAGTCACATGCTGAAAAAGAAGAGAGAAAGAACAAAGAATGTCACCTGGTCTTTTGTTTATGATTAGCTCAAGAATAAAGCCCTCCCCCATGAGAATCTTTCCAACTCATATTACTAAGGTGATTATGGAAAAACAATTCAGTTGGGCATGGTGGTGGCGCGGCTCCCAGTATTTGGGAGGCTGAGACAGAAGGACTGCTGGTTCAAGGCTAGCGTACAGTAACTTAGCAAGACTCTGTTTCAAAATAGAAAATAAAATATGGCTGTGGGTGTAGCTCAGAGGTAGAATGCCCCTGGGTTCAATCTACCACACACACACACACACACACACACACACACACACACACACACGAATTATTTCAGAGATCTGTGCAATGACCACTAAAATGCAGTATGCCTCTGTATATCCCACTAACAAATCAGTTCATGGTTTCTACATGGAAAATATGAGATGGCGTTTTTACCGTGTGGACGCACACATGCAGGCTCGCATATTTGAGGGGCATGTGGATTTAATGGGGGCAGCATGCCAGTGACAGACTGCTGCAGACATGCCACTGACTCTAAGAAGTCCCATGACCACCCTGCCTCCTAGGAAAACCCAGGTGAGGTGTGCTGACCCATGCTGCTTCCATTACATAAAGAGGGTAACTAATTTAAAGGGGTGATTAAATACAGTCTTTCTTAATTTTTAAGAATAGCTGACACTCCACAGTTTGTTTGTTTGTTTGTTTATTACTGGGGATGGAACTCAGGGGCATTCTACCTCCACACTACACCCCCAGCCCTTGTTTTATTTTGAATCAGGGTCTCACTAAATTGCTAAGGGTCTTGCTAAATTGCTGAGGCTGTCCTCGAATCTGCAATCCTTCTGTCTTAGACTCTCAAGTACTGGGATTACAGGTGTGTACCACCACACCCAGCATAGTACTTTATTTGAGTAGATTTCTGATCAAGTCAGAAGATGGAGGATGTGGGGAGTTATTTCTGTTACTGAAATTTCTAAAAGGTTAGGGAATCACTAGCCTCTGTCTTTGGACTGCATGCAATCAGAGAAGTGCAAACTGAAAATACACTGATATTCCATCTCACTACAGTTAGAATGACGATTATCAAGAATACAAACAAGCTGGGCAAGGGAAGGCTGAGACAGGAGGATCACAGGTTTGAGACCAGCCTTAGCAATTTAGTGAGACCCTCAGCAACTTAATGAGACCCTGTTTCAAAATAAAAACTAAAAAGGGCTGGGGGTTAGCTCAGAGGTAGAACGCCCCTGGGTTTAATCCCCAGTACACACATCCACACATCCACACAAAAGACTGCAAACAATAATAAATGTTGGCAAGACAAGAAAAGAGTGATTTAAAAAGCATTTGACAAGCCGGACATAGTGGCACATGTACTTGGGAGGCCGAGACAGGAGGATTTCAGGTTCAAGGACAGCCTCAGCAAGTAGTAAGATTCTCATCAACCTAGCGAGACTGGGTTTCAAAATAAAATAAATAAATAAAATAGCGCTGGGGGTGTAGCTTGGAGGTAGAATGCCCCTAGGTTCAATCCCCAGTACTACACACACACACACACACACACACACACACACACACACAAATGCTTTTGACAGCTTGAGTATAAATAATGCCAATTACAAATAAAAACTGATTAACACACTAGGCTCATCAACTAGGCATCATCTGTCCACACACTGGGATTCTGTCCAGGACTTCAGCAGGAAGCCCTTGGGGACACATTACTTCACTAGCTAGAGGCCAGTGTGTCCCCCATTAGCTTCCCTGGGAGCTTCAGTGGGGTCTGTGTCCTGAATTGACCACTGGGAAAGTTTCTCTATTGCTTTACTTAAAAGATGAAAGCATTTTTATGAAATAAGATTATTAAAATATTGGATATGGGAGAAGAAGTTCTCCAGGACAGAATTTCCAAGAGCTAAAATTCCTCCCTGGCTTTTTTTTGGGGGGAGTGTGGGGTGTGGGGTGGGGATTGACCCCAGAGCCGTGTGCATGCTAGGCAAGTGCTCCACCACTGACCTGCATCCCCAGTCCCTCCTCCCTGATTTCGAAATGAACAATTTTACTTAGAAAAATTAAACGAGGTCTGGAGAAAATCACTGAGAATGTGTATTTGAAAGGGGCAAGCGAATGATGGCAGTATTTTGAGTCACAAGAGCACATTTGTACAGGAATGGAGAGGCGGAAGGAGGTACCATGCATGGCGAGGTAGGGTAGGGCTGACTGTGATGGTAAGCCCATCACACTTGCTGTTCCTTTGGATTGACTTCCTTTGCAAGCTGGCTTTAAATAGCAATTCAAAAACCCCATCTCCTAGAACCAACCCAGATTGTAAATTTGCACGGTTCAATATGGTGTCCACTAACCGTATGCAACTATATAAGTTTAAATAAATAAAATGAAACACATAACGAATTCCATTACTCAATTGCAGCACCTACACTGTTTTTTTTTGGGGGGGGGAATGGGGATTGAACCCAGGGGCATTCTACCTCTGAGCTATACCCCAATCCTATTTTATTTTTAATTTGAAACAGGGTCTCTCTAAATTGCTGAGGCTGGCCTGAACCCATGATCCTCCTGTCTCAACCTCCCAAGTACTGGGATTACAGGTGTGTACCACCGCCCACCTCTGCAGCACCTACACTTCAAGTGCTTGATAGTTACTTGGGGCTGGTGGCTCCTGCATTGGACAACACAAATGTCGAACTTTTCCCTCACTGCAGAAAGTTCTATTGGACAGAGCTGCTCTAAATCCTGCAATTAGGGCTTACTCGTGGAATGAAAGCCACTGGAACACACTCCAAAAGGACAGCAGCGTCACCTTGCTTGTTCACTACCTGGAGGACCCAGCGGGCATTCTACAAGCACTTGTTAAGTAAACAAATAGGTGACTATGGGATAGACCCAGAGGCACGAGAGCCTCTTTGAGGAACCATCTGTCTCTCTGGCTTCCTATGACCTATCTCCCAGTCTCTCCCTTAATCCAGAGTGATTGATTTTCCTCAACATACTTCCAAATAGCAGAAAATTGGTTGCAAGTCATGACCCTAGAGGTCTGTTCCATTGTAATGAATTTGAGGGATTTTTTTTTTTTTTTTTGAGATGGTGTCTTACTATGTTGCCAGGCTGGCCTTGAATTCTTGGGCAAGTGATCGTCCTGCCTCAGCCTCCCAAGTAGCTGGGATTATAGGCATGTACCGAGGTACCTAGCATGACTTTGAGGGATTCATATATAAGTCACAAGTTTAATATAAGCTAGTATTTAATATAGGCCAAAAGTTTTAACATAGGAGAAAAATAATCTTTTTATAGGGGCACAAATATATTATTTTTGAAACTAGAACTAAACTTTGTGAATTTTCAAGCTAAATCCACATTTCTCCCTCCCTCCCTCCTTCCCTCCCTCCCTCCCTTCCTTCTTTCCATTTTGGTACTGGGAATTGGACACAGAGGCATTCTACTTCTGAGCTACATCCAGCCTTTTTTATTTTTTATTTTGAAACAGAGTCTCACTAAGTTGCTGAGGGCCTTGCTGAGCTGCTGAGGCTAGCCTCGAACCTGCAATCCTCCTGTCTCAGCCACCATGCCCAGCTCTAAGTCCACATTTCTAAAAGCAACAACTAAATAAGGGGATTAGAATCTCATTTGGTTCATAGCATGCCCATGGTAGGGCCAGCTGACTGCCCACGTGTTTCTAGACTTTCAGTACTTACGAATGCATTGCCCGAGTGAATCAGCATAAAAATCTTCCTCACACTCGCTGCAGCGTTTCCCTCCATAGCCCGATTTGCACAGACACTGGCCTGTAAGCTGTGAGAACAGTCATGGTGAGGAGTTGACCAGACTTATGGTGTAAAATCATAACGGATTTTCACAGGAAACATTTTTCCCTCTGGTAATTTAGGACATACAGCTGTGCAAAGGAGGAGGAAGGAGGATTCCCACGGCCAGCAACCGCCCTGGACAACAACGAGGATCAGGAGTTAATGCGTTTTGGCTCAGGGCTCTTGAATATACCGCCTGCTTCCAGCTGTTCAGGGACAGGTGGCCCCAAATGGGGAAACATACACAGATGTAAACGAAAACAAAACACTTACTGGGAAACAGGCCACATTCTTTTCCTCCACAGTTATGGGAGTTCCCATAAAATGGTTTAACATTTATCAATTAATTTGGCAAGTAATGTTTCTATTAAGGAATGTACGATGTAGTTTCTACCAACAGGGCTAGTGTTTTGCTAAACAAAATGACTTTTTTTTTGCACTTTATAATTCATCATTTAATGACTGCTATTTAACTGTGTTTGGGGGATAAGGCTGAACTTTCCTGAACCGTCCCAACTGGATTCTTGACGAGCTTTTCTGAAAACTGAGGTTTCAGAACAGGAGAAAATACAAACATAAATCACTGGTGTGGTAGTCCTAAATTATACTTGGCCAGATCTGCTTAAACATCAGCTCTGTACACTTCCAGCAAATAAGCAGCTCAGTTACAAAGTGATTAGATCTACCAAGCTTTTCTCCATCTCTAGCGTCTGTTCAAATGTGGGGAACTCTCAGGAGCTCGCTGCCCCAGAGGCCTGTCACGTAGCTGGTTATTCTGGGTTGTTGGGCAGTGCTTTCTTATAATGGTGCATAATCTGCCCCCTGTAACTGGTTCCCATTGTTCTGAGTCCTGTCTTATGGAATTGTACAATACAGGGAGCCTCCTTCTTTCCCAAGCAGAAATGGCCATCTCAACCTATCTTTGCCCCTCTTCTTTGGGCCAACCACGTCTAATTCCATCAAACCTTAACCACAGATTATCATAGTTTTATCCAGTATTCTAGTTGTCTTCCTTTGGACACATACTTTTTTTTTCTATGTTATGTTTAAAATATGGTACTTAGCAGAAAGACAAATCCGGCATGTTCTCACTCATATACAAGTTAAAAAAGTTAATCTCATAGAAGTAGAGAGTAGAATAGTGGCTGCTAGAGACTGGGCATGGCAGAGGGAGGGAAGGAGAGAGAAAGGCTCGTTAATGGGTACAGTAAGACAGGAAGATTAAGTTTTAGTATTCTATATCACAGCAGAGTGACTATAACAATAATTTATTACATATTACAAAATAGTTAAAGAAGAGGATTTTAAATGTTCTCAACACAAAGAAGTGATAGATATTTGAGGTGATGGATATACTAATCACCCAGATTTTATCATTATACATGGTATACATGTGTCAAAATAGTACACTTAGCTGGGCATGGTGACACATCCCTAGAATCCCAGAACTTAGGAGACTGAAACAGGAGGATTGCAGGTTTGAGGCCAGCCTCAGCAACTTATCGAGGTCTTCAGCAACTTAGCAAGACCCTGTTTCAAAAATAAATAAATAAATAAATAAAAAGGGCTTGGAGGTAGAATGCCTCTGGGTCAATCCCAGTATCAAAAAAAAGAAAAGAAAAAAATCACACTCTACCCCATAAATATGTACAATCACTACCTGTTAACTAAAAGTTTTAAAATTGTAAAAAGAAAAAAAGTGGTATTCAGAAATGACAACAAGGCTCCTGGAGCTCTCTGGCCATGGAGCAAGATAATAAGACAATGACCATCCTGTCCTGGGCATGGCATGCTCCTGCTCCAGTCTGAACAGGCATCGCCTCTTCCATAGCCCTGGCACACTGCTGGCTCACAGGAGGCCTGCACGCAATGAAAATCCTCACGTACTTTTCACATGAGCTGGTGCCAAGTTATTACTCCCACCCTGTATTTACACAAGGGCTTAAAAAAATCCAACTGCACATTTTACTTTTACCCTGTTCACATTTCACCTTGTTTCCTGTCTACATGATAGCCTGTTGGGATATCTGGCCTCATGTTCTATCTTTATCATATCAAATTTCAGCTTTGCAGTATCTGAAAATTTGAGAAGCTTCTTTCCCCAAGTTCTCTAAAGTGTTGGTTAAAATATTAGACAGCACATCTGGATTTCTCTGTGCAAATACACTGGGGGCCACCTCCTGGCTGACACAGAGACATTTATCAGTAGTTATTTAAGCAGCTGGGAATCGAATTGTCCACATGTCTTCTCTGTACTCCAATGAAAGTGTTCCCTGATTGCAGAGAGCAACCTTCCTCATGGGCTCCCCCATGGACTAAACGACCCAAAACACCCTTGTCAAGAGGGCTCTGTGGGTTTTAAACCAATGCCACTGGATCTTCAGCTTCATGGGCTGTCCTTGGCCTCCATGATTGAATTGCATGTTCAGTGCTGTTACAAAGATGCTTCCCAAAAGGTCTAAGAAGCATCCCAAACAGCGTCATCTATGTTAGAAGTCCCTCATGAATAAGGATGCTAAGCAGCCATGTGAAGGTCTATCAATCTATTCCATGGTTGGTGTCTATGGGTATGGAGAGTGGAGGGAACATATAATATGGGTGTGGTCACCTAGGGTCCAGATCTTGGTTTCTAAGAGCATGCTCCAATCTGCACTCATTGGAGAAATAGCTGATTCTAGGACTCGGGCAGGAAATATCTAAGATGAGCTGGGAGCACTTTGCAATGCCAGAAAATGAGAAAGTACTTTGAAAAAGCCTACATTATTGGGGTATGTCAAAGGGACACAGGAGTCAACTGACAGTGCTTCTCATGGTCAAAGCTGGAACAATTTGAACAAAAAAATAGTGTTGCACCATAACCAATAGTATAAGTATCCATGAATCCACAGAAAAGATTGGATAAATGAATAAATAGGGAACAACAGACAAATATCCAGTGCAGAAGAATTCCAGTGACTCATGGAGATACTCTGCCTTCCAGGAGATAGACATAACTTCTTACTTTTTAAGTGTGGGTTGTGCATGCTGGCTTTCTTCCAAAGAGTATAGTATGGAAAAGAGGAAAAGAGTAACTTTACAATATAGAAACATGACAAACACTACTTCTGCTAGGTGATCAAGATTCACATCAAGTGTGATATGTCATTCTGGTTATTATAATCCCAACTACTTGGGAGGCTGAGGCAGGAAAATCACAGTCTGAGGCCAGCAATGGCAAGTTAGTGAGATTCTGTCTCAAACTAAAAAAGGAAAAGGGTTGGAGTTGTAGCTCAGTATTAAAGTTTTCCTGGTTTAATTCCCAGTACAAAAAAAGTGATGTCATGTTAATTATGCATACCCTCAATGTGACATGATGGGAGGGGGCACCTTACCTCCCTGGGCTTTTCCTTACAACCCATGATCCCTGTCTAATGAAAAAAATATTACATTAATTTTTCTGGGTGTGGTGGCACATGCTTGTAATCCCAGTACTTTTCAAGTACTAAGGCTAAGACAGGAGAATCATAGGTTCATGGCCAGCCTCAGCAACTTAGTGAGGCTCTCTGCAACTTAGTGAGATACTGTTTCAAAATAAAACATAAAATAGAGCCAGGTGTGGTGGTGCATGCTTGTAGTCCCAGTACTTGGGAGGCTGAGACAGGAGGATCGCAGGTTCAAAGCCAGCCTCAGCAACTTAGCAAGGCTCTCTGCAACTTAGTGAGACCCTGTTTCAAAATAAAATAGCTCAGAGGTAGATGCCCCTGGGTTCAATCGCCAGTACCACACACACACACAAATATTACATTAATTTTAGTTGAGGGACAGTCTACAAAATACTCAAAACTGTCAAGGCCATCAACAATAAGGAACATCTGAGAAACTGTCACACTGAAGAGGAGCCTAAGGAGACATGATAACTAATTGCAATGAGTTCTGGATGGGGTCTTGGGACATAAAAATGACATTAGATAAAAACTAAGGAAATCTGAATAAATGAGAGAGTTCCATTAATGATAATATATCAGTATTGGCTCATTAATTGTGACAAATGTATCGTGCTAATGTAAGATGCTAATAATAGGGGAAATGGTGTGGGGTACATTTTCTCCATACTATCAGCAATAATCTTACAAATCTATTCTAAAGTTAAAAGTTTGTGTTTTTGAAAAGGAGTATGATGCATTCATATAAGGGTTGGTGGAGTGGGTTGGAGAGAAAGAAAGAGAAAAGAAAGAAAAATATATTCTTTTTTTTTGTGTGTGGTACCGGGGATTGAACCCAGGGGCATTCTACCTCCGAGCTACACCCCCGGCCCTATTTTTTTATGCTTTATTTTGAAACCGGGTCTCACGAAGTTGCAGAGGGCCTCACTAGGAAGAGAGAGAGAGACAGAGAGAGACAGAGAGAGAGAGAGAGAGCTGAGGCTGGCCACGAACCCGGATCCTCTGGTCTCCGCCTCCCAAAGTACTGGGATTACAAGCATATGCCACCACGCCCGGCTAAGAAAAATATATTCTATACATAAGAATTACCTTCAAAAATTAACTTGTGCAAGACTTGACTTTGAATAATAAGTTGAACAATGGAACTGAAATTTGGGGTGAGCCATGCATACTAATAAGGAAGATTCCAGCTTCTTAAATTAGCATTTTGATTCCAATTAAACTCTGACACCTATATTGTGGATGTGACTTTTTCTAAAAGTTTTTGTTATTGTTTTATCCTCTTCATCTATTTCAAATAGATTCATTAAGTCAAACAAACAAAAACCAAGACAAAAAAACCACCCCAAAACAAAATACTAGGCATGGCATTAACAAATAGTTTTTCCATAGTTAATGGTATAGTATTTTTAGAAATTCTGTGTTTCTTGTTTTATTGGCTAAAATCATATATACAAGTAATGTTAATTTATATTAAACAGTGCATATTTGCTCCCTGGACCCTAGACTGAACTCTAGAAATGACCCACGCTAGTCTAAAAGTAAGTTGTGATGGATTGGTGCTGTGCTTGCTGCTTGCTGAAGTCCCTCGTATGAACAACTCTGGGTCCAAAATTATTTTTTAATATTGGTGTCAGCTGAGGAGGAGCCAGGAAATTCTCCTTACCTCCTGCAGCCAGAGTCCTTTTATTTATTGAGGGCTTAAACAAAGCAGAGGGCAAGGAGGTCACAAGTTAAGTTTTTAGGGTTATAGGCTAAGTTTCAGGAAAAGGCAGTCAGGAGCTAGGTTTAGGGTGTGGCTAAGTCTAGGGAGGGGCAAGGTGAACATTTCAGGGAGAATAGGAGGCCATCAAAGTCCACCTTTTGATCCCATCTGGTCCAGGGAAGCTTGTCTGCTTGCGGACAATTTCCACTTAGCATGTACTGTGCACATGGTTAAGCCGGTCTGAAATAGTGACCTCATTGCGTGGGCTAAGATGGCCCCCCAACAGTAAATGGGACATCCTGTTTTACACACAAATAAGGCAATTGGTGAGCCCTTGGAAATGACAGCTCCATTTAAAAAATGAAATTGTAAGCTGAGCATGGTGGTGCACTCCTGGGAGTCTCAGAGAGGAGAATCGCAAGTTCAAGGCTGGCCTCAGCAACTTAGTGAGACCCTGTTTCAAAATAAAAAAAAAAGATAATAATAATAAAGAGGGCTGGTGGTATAGCTCAGTGGTAGAACACCCTTGGGTTCAATCCCCAGAACCACAAAATCAATCAATCAATCAATGGAATTGTGGATTCTGAAGACACCTATTTTCATTTTGTCAATAATAACTCATTAACGATCTGTTTATTGGGTCTTCCCTATGATCATGTGCATGAAATGGGGAAAGGGAAGATTGGTGTCGGGGTCTCCCTGTGAATGAAGCAGATAAAACTGAACTCCAAGACCCTCGTTGTCTTTGAGGGGGGTCTTTTCATTCCTCAATAAGTAAATACTGACAGTGTCCCTATATCAGGCAAATCGTGTGTAAAACACTAATAACAACTTTTTTTTTTTTTTTTGTGGTACCGGGGATTGAACCCAGGGGCGTTCTACCTCTGAGCTACACCCCCGGCCCTATTTTTTATCCTTTATTGAAACCGGGTCTCACAAAGTTGCGGAGGGCCTCACTAAGTAGCTGCAGCTAGCTGCGAACCCGGATCCTCCGGTCTCCGCCTCCCAAGTACTGGGATTACAAGCA
>PVJS01045231.1:0-16321 GCA_004027185.1 Glis glis
TTTTTTTTTTTTTTTTTTTTTTGCGGTACCGGGGATTGAACGCAGGGGCCTTCTACCTCCGCGCTACACTCCCGGCCCTATTTTTTTTATGCTTTATTTTTGAAACTGGGTTTCACGAAGTTGCGGAGGGCCTTACTAAGTAGAGAAAGAGAGAGAGAGAAAGAGAGCGCGCGCACGCATGCACGCTGAGGTTGGCCGCGAACCCGGATCCTCCGGTCTCCGCCCCCCAAAGTACTGGGATTACAAGCGTGCGCCACCACGCCCAGCCCCCAGCCCTTTTTTAATTTTTTATTTTGAAAAAGGGCCTCATTTAGGTTGCTGAAGCTGTCCTCAAACCTGTGATTCTCCTGTCTCAGCCTTGTAAGAACTGAGTTTACAGGTGTGTGTCACTGCACTCAGCTATTTTTAGGGACCTTTATACAGTCGATTCTGGAAAGATCTGTTCAGTGCGAGTGGGCCATGTGGATATTCAGGGAAGCGCATTGCAGAGCAAGGCTAAGGCAAGTACTAGGTGAGAACTTGCTTTGCATGTTAGGCAACTGCTAGGCCTGTGTGACTGGAGGGCCAAGAGAGGAATGATCTGAGAATGGTAAGAGACCAGGCCAGAGAGGCGCCAGGGTGAGAGATGTGTTGAGCCTTGTAGGCCATGATAAGGACTTCCCTATTTCATTTTGAGGGAGGTGAAAAGCCATTAAAAATTTAGTCCACAACAAATTGGAAATATGAAGCAAAAAAACTTACTCTTTATCACAGATAGTTTAGAAGTACTTTGTATCAGTATTATAAATTGTCATTTTTTAGGATGCTTATTAAATCATTTGTAACCAAAAAGAAATGCCAGACTATATCTTTCTGTATTGCAGATTTCATGCAGAAAGAGCTATTGGTATCATTACCCACATCCTACCTGAAGATCATCTTCTTTTGGCTTCTTCAAAGAGGGTGAAAGGTACCCTTTATACTAGTCTCAGATAATTTTAAATTCATGATTTACAGCATAAAATAGGGATATTTGTTTATTTTCTCAGAGGTAGTGTTGCTAAAATAGCCAATTCTGTCAGTTCTACTTAAGGATTTCCAGTGATTTTTAGTGAGATTATTCATTTCTCTCTTATAACATTGTTAATATACCTTAATTTTTTCTTTTTGTCTCTTGTTATTTACTCATGTATACATTAATTTATTTTGAGAACATAGAGGAATAACACAAATGATTCTGCAGTAGCATGGGTAGGACACTGGAAATGGACTTCATAGCTTTAACTTTATAATGCAGAACCCCCCCCCCCATACTGGAGATTAAACCCATGATCTTACACATGCTAGGCAAGTGCTCTACCACTGAGCTACATCCCCAGCCCTTTTTATTTTATTTTTG
The DNA here is from genome assembly GCA_004027185.1 of Glis glis. Lineage (NCBI taxonomy): Eukaryota > Metazoa > Chordata > Mammalia > Rodentia > Gliridae > Glis > Glis glis. The sequence goes on from PVJS01045231.1 coordinate 1,379, forward strand.
AGACAGTGTCTTGCTAAGTTGCACAGACTGGCCTCAAACTTTCAATCTTCCTGCCTCAGCATCCCAAGTAGCTGGGATTACAGGTATGTGCCACCATGCCAGACAAAAGTACAGGATTTTTAAACAGCTTCAGATCAAGTTACCCTTGAATGTTGCAAGGCTCTTGCCAAATATCACTTTCTTCCTTTTCTTATGGTAACTTTCCTTCTAATTACTACCAGTTCTATTTCATTTAATGCATTTATTTCAGTAACACGATTGGGTACATGTCAGATAAGTTTTACCTTAATTCTGAAACAGAGGTTTTGTTTTGTTTTTTCTTCCTCTAAGATGGCAATTAAGTTACATAGTAATGTGATTAATCTCAACAGTTAAAAAATAGGAAAAATAAATTAAGTTGCCTGAACCCCTATTTGGGTGAATATTATTTCAGACTTTTCTTTCTTTAAATTAGATAATTAGCAGGATGTGGTGGTGCACACTTGTAATCCCAGTACTTGGGAAGCTGAGACAGGAGGATCCGGGTTCACGGCCAGACTCAGGTACTTAGGGAGGCCCTCAGCAACTCAGTGAAAACCTATTTCAAAATAAAGAATAAAAAATACTGCTGGGGGTATAGCTCAGAGGTAGAATGCCCCTGGATTCATTCCCCAGTACCACTAAAAAAAATAAATAAATTAGATAATTAAATGAAGCTGGGAGTGTTGATGCATGCCTGTAGTCCCAGTACTTGCAAGGCTGAGACAGGAAGATCACAGGTTCAAGGCCAGCCTTAGCAAGTTGGCAAGACTGTCAGCAACCCAGTGAGACTGTTTCGAAACAAAAAGTAAGGCAGGCATGGTAGCACACGCTTTTAATTCCAGTACTTGAGAGACTGAGACAGGAGGATCGCAGGTTTGCTGCCAGCCTCAGCAACTTAGGGAGGCCCTCTGCAACTTAATGAGACCCTGTTTCAAAATAAAAAAAATTAAATAGGACTGAATGTGTAGCTCAGAGACAGATGACCCTGGGTTCAATTCCTGGTACCAAAAAAAAAGTAAAAAAGGCTAGTTTCAATACCCAGTACCACACACACACAAAAGAGAATTAAAGGAACAATTTTTTATCTTATAACCTGATTTTGGTCACTTAATATATCATGAACATTTTTCCATTTCAATACTTGTAGTTATTTATCTTTTTTTTTTTTTTGGTGCTGGGGGTTGAACCCGGGGTAATTCTACCTCTGAGCTACGCCTCCAGCCCTATTTCACTTCTTACTTTGAAACAGGGTCTCACTAAGTTGTGGAGGACCTCACTAAATTGCTAAAGCTGGCCACGAACCTGCAATCCTCCTGTCTCAACCTCCCAAGTACTAGGATTACAAGCATGCGCTACCACGCCTGGCTCAATTTATCCTTTTTTTTTAATCTATTATTGGCCCTTTGTATTTTTTAACCTTCTGTTCTTTAAAAATGCTACAATGAGCCGGACATGGTGGCGCACACTTGTAATCCCAGTACTTTGGGAGGCAGAGACAGGTAGGATCCGGGATCACGGCTCTCTCGCGCTCTCTCTCTCTCTCCCCCTCCCTCCCTCCCTCTCCCTCTCCCTCTCCCTCTCCCTCTCCCTCTCCCTGTCTCTCTCTCTATCTCTCTCTACTTAGTGAGGCCCTCCGCAACTTCATGAGACCCGGTTTCAAAATAAAGTATAAAAAATAGGGTCGGTGGTGTAGCTCGGAGATAGAACACCCCTGGGTTCAATCCCCGGTACCACACACAAAAAAAATGCTACAATGAGATAAATCTCTTTTTACCTACCCTCTGGACATAAACAATCAATTTTTCAAGAAATGAAATTATCTGGTAATATATATATATATATATATTCTTTTTTTTTTTTTTTTTTTTTTGCAGTACCGGGAATTGAACCCAGGGGCGTTCTGCCTCTGAGCTACACCCCCAGCCCTACTTTTTATTCTTTATTTTGAAACCAGGTCTTACGAAGTTGCGGAGGGCCTCACTTAAGTAGCTGAGGCTGACCGCGAACCCGGATCCTCCGGTCTCTGCCTCCCAAGTACTGGGATTACAAGCGTGCGCCACCACGCCCGGCTGGTAATATGTATATTCTTAAGTCTTTAGATGGAATTTCAAAGTCTTGAATGCATTCTTTTTTTTTTTTTTTTTGTAATGGTGCTGGGATTTTACCCAGGGGCAAACATTCTACCTCCAAGCTACACCTCCAGCACTATTTTATTTTTTATTTGGAACGTGGTCTTGTTAAGTTGCTGAGAGCCTTGCTAAGTTCCTGAGGCTGGCTTTGAACCTGCACTTCTCCTGACTTAGCCTCCCAAGTACTGGGATGACAGGTGTGTGCCACCACACACAGCTTTGAAAGCATCTTGAAAGCGAAGTGTCATCTCTCCTGATTTGCCTGGTCTAGTGAGGAGGAGAGAACTAGTTCTTTTAGTTGTGCTTGGTTAAAGTTCATGTTTTATAAAGGGTGGTTTCAAAATTTTCAGAAAGTGCTTAGATACTCCTTGACACAGTTTCATAACTTTACAAAGTTTAGCCGGAGCCGGGTGTGGTGGCGCACGCTTATAATCCCAGTACTTTGGGAGGCAGATACCGGAGGTTCCGGGTTCACGGCCAGCCTCAGCTACTTAGTGAGGCCCTCTGCAACTTCGTGAGACCCGGTTTCAAAATAAAGGATAAAAAATAGGGCTGGGGGTGTAGCTCGGAGGTAGAACGCCCCTGGGTTCAATACGCCATACCACAAAAAAAAAGTTTGCATCAGTACTTGGGAGGCTGAGACAGGAGGATTGTAGTTTTGAGGCCTAGCAAGGCCCTCTGCAACTTAGACCATGTTTCAAAATAAAACAGGGCTGGAGGTGTAGATCAGACGCAGAATGCCCCTGGGTTCAATCCCCAGTAATACACACACACACACACACACACACACACACACACACACACACACATTTGCCTCAGCCATGTGTGGGGGTGCACACCTGTAATCCCAGTTCTTGGGAGGCTGAGACTGGAGGATCTCAGGTTGGAGTGCAGCCTCAGTAACTTAGTGAGGCTCTCCGCAACTTAGGGAGACCCTGTTTTGAAATCATAGACAAAATAGAGCTGGAAGTGTAGCTCAGAGGGATAATGCCCCTGGGTTCAGTCTCCAGTACCATAAAAATAAAGTTTGCCTCTTCCTGCCATTTACTTCATTCATCCACCTATCTTATCTATCTTACCTATCAGTCTTATCTATTAGGGTATTAGAGATTGAACCCAGGGCTACTTTACCACTGATCTATACACCCAGTCCTTTTATTTTTTATTTTGTGACAAGGTCTCACACTAAATTGCCCAGGCTGACCTCGAACTTGTGATTCTCCTGCCTCAACCTCCCAAGTACTGGGATTATAGGTTTTGTTAAAGTGGAGTACGGTGATCCTGACCAGTTCTAAACCATAATCACATATGAACATACTCAGTGAATATTTGCATTATTTAATTTTCATTTAGCTCTTCTGACTGGGGTGGTAAGTGGTTTTGGAGTCCACTGATCTGCTGCTTTCTTTCCTCAGCACTTATTTTAGAGGAGATTGCAATTGACTGTCATAACAAGGAAACTGAACAAAGGCTGCTTCAAGAAGCTCATGATTTGCACCTGTCTTCACTCCAGCTAGCTAAAAAAGCTTTTGGGGAATTTAATGTACAGACTGCAAAACACTATGGTAACCTTGGAAGACTTTATCAGTCAATGAGAAAATTTAAGGTAGGAGCATATTTTTATTTATTTATTTTTTCTTTTTTTGCGGTACCGGGGGTTGAACCCAGAGGCCTTCTACCTCCGAGCTACACCCCTGGCCCTATTTTTTATACTTTATTTTGAAACCGGATCTCACGAAGTTGTGGAGGGCCTCACTAAGTAGCTGAGGCTGGCTGCGAACCCAGATCCTCCGGTCTCCGCCTCCCAAGTACTGGGATTATAAGCATGCGCCACCATGCCTGGCTAGGAGCATATTTTTAAATCTTAAAATCTAAATCTCCTTTTTTTTTTTTTTTTTTTTTTTTTGGCGGTAGAAGGGATTGAACCCAGGGACATTCTACCTCCGAGCTACACCCCCGGCCCTATTTTTTATTCTTTATTTTAAAACAGGGTCTGACTAAATTGCAGAGGGCCTCACTAAGTAGCTGAGGCTAGCTGCGAACCCGGATTCTCCAATCTCAGCCTCCCAAGTACTGGGATTACAAGCGTGTGCCACCACGCCTGGCTCCAGCCCTATTTCTTATTATTTCTTTTGAAACAGGGTCTCACTAAGTTGCAGAGGACCTTACTACTTTAAGTAGCTGAGGCTGGCTGCAAACCTGCGATCCTGCTGTCTCAGCCTCCCTAGTACTGGGATTACAAGTGTGCACCACCACGCCTGGCTACATAAAAATTTTATGTAATAAAATATGCATTCATTACACTACTACCTTATTTCCACAAAGGAATTGAGAAAACAGCTAATATTAAACAACACAGTCAAAATATAAATAAAATTAGAAAATAAGTACCATGACAAATAAGAAATATGTCAAATCAAAAAGGCTAATATAGCCAGGCGTGGTGGCGCATGCTTGTAATCCCGTACTTGGGAGGCTGAGTGAGATAGGAAGATCGCAGGTTCAAAGCCAGCCGTGGCAACTTTGCGAGGCTCTCAGCAACCTAGTGAGACCCTGTTTCCAAATAAGAAATAAAATCAGGCTGGGGGTATAGCTTAGAGGTAGAAGGCCTCTGGGTTCAATCCACAGTACCAAGAAAAAAAAAATGCTAATATGATTAATATATTTAGACTTTGGACATATTTCTTAGCTAGTTTAAGTATGTACAGCTCTTTGTAGAATATCTAGCACATGTTAGATGTGCAAGAAATATCAGATATTAGTAGTAAGAATTGATTGTATAATTATTAACTAATAATTCAGTACTGCTTATTGTAGCAATAAAATTATGGACTTTAAATCTCTTAGAATTTGGGGTTATAAATTCTTAATACTGTATTTTGGGCTTACAGGAAGGAAAGAATGAGAGTCTTTTCTAAGATGTTTATTTTTGCTTGATAATTTATATATCTCTCCATTGAAATAAAAATTATTAACCCCCCAAAAATAAAGTATATGTATAAATTAACACCTTAACAAGGTCCAATTAAATTTTGAAGTGTGTTAACTAAAAGAAGCAGTTTTCATTTTAGAATGCCTTAATTTCTTTTTTTTTTTTTTTTTTGGCAGTATCAGGGATTGAACCCAGGGGCATTCTACCCCTTGGGCTACACCCCCCAGACCTTTTTTTTAATCTTTATTTTGAAACAGGGTCTCACTAAGTTGCGGAGGCCTCACTTGCTGGCCGCGAACCCGGATCCCCCTGTCTCAGCCTCCGAAGTACTGGGATTACAAGCATGCGCCACCACACCCGGCCTATTTTAACAAATTTTTATTACTGTCATTAGCTTATATGCAGTTTCCAAAAACTATTAATGTGTCCCATTGGCATCTTGTGGAATAACATAGTGTGTGCTTTGATCTTACTACCTTTTGGCATTTGTAGATTGTCTTTGGCATTTAGAAGGGTCTTATTCATTCCGTGAGAATTGTTTATGTAAGAAAAAGTTTAACAGACGATTCCACACCATCATTTTTCAGGAAGCTGAAGAAATGCATATCAAAGCAATTCAGATTAAAGAGCAACTTCTTGGTCAAGAAGATTATGAAGTGGCCCTTTCAGTGGGACATCTGGCTTCTTTATATAATTATGACATGAATCAGTATGAAAATGCTGAGAAACTTTATTTACGATCGATAGCAATTGGTATGTTACCTTTAAATTTTCTTGAATCATTTGACTCAGAGATACCCATGTGTTATAGGTTGTTAAAGGGAAATGTTATTACTGAGACATAAATGGGTTTAGAGCTGCAAAGGATATTTTCAACTAGTCGTACATACTGCCCCTCCCTTCTCCTGTCTTTAACATGGCAGATCAGGTTCACCTGTTGTTGAACTTGATGTAAATGGAGTCAGACAGTGTCTATTTTCATGTCTGACTTCTTTCGGTGAGCATTTACTGTCAGTCGTTCCCAGTGGTGTATGTTTTATTGGATTAGTGTGTCGTCATTCGTCCATTCCACTGTCAGTGCACATGTGGCACACTTGGGCTGTTTCCATTTCAGGGTAGGCATTACAAAACAAGATGTGGCCATCATCTTATGACATGCTTGCGAAGCCTCTTGCCCATTTTCATATTGAGTTGTCTTGTCATGTCTTAGTCATTTATGGAAATGCTTTATATACTGTAGATAAAACAAGCCCTTTGTTCATTATATATATTGCCGATATCTTTATCTGCAGTATAGATTTACATTTATAGAATAAACAGTACATAATATGCAATATAGAATATACATTTAGATTTACAAACCTAAATCCTATTTTTATTTATGGTGAAGCTAGGAATCAAATTTCCTTTTTTTTCCATATGCATATACTGTCGACCCAGGACCATTTCTTCAAAAGATTGTGCTTTCCCTTTGTCATAAGTCATGTACTCAGGTGTACATGTGTCCCCCAATGGCCATAATACGTTGACTTACTTGCTCAATCCCAAAGTGCACATGCTTTTACAATTGCTAACTCATGCATCTGTGAAAAATAAACACAGTTCTCCCTTTGTTTACCATTTTTTTGTCCTTTCCTGAAAGTTGTATATATTCAGAACACTGTGTTCAAAAGTAATTGAGATTATTTATCCCGTCCCCTCCCCTTGAGTGTGGATATGTTATTCATTTGAAAAACAGGTTCATTCATTTGTTTGTGTTACATTTTGCTCCTCCATTTTTGTTCATTTTGTTAATTATTTTTTGAGAGTGTGAAATATTAATGTTCCTAAAATCACAGCTGTAAGCTGGGCGTGGTGGCGCACGCTTATAATCCCAGTACTTGGGAGGCTGAGACCGGAGGATCACAGGTTTGCGGCCAGCCTCAGCTACTTAGTGAGACCCTCCGCAACTTAGTGAGACCCTGTTTCAAAATAAAGAATAAAAAATAGGGCTGGGGGTGGAGCTCGGAGGTAAAATGCCCCTGGGTTCAATCCCCAGTACCGCAAAAAAAAAAATCACAGCTGTATACAAGAGTATGATGAGACATATGATTTCCCCTAATTTCTTCTACCCAATTCCCACCTACATGCTGAGGGGTAGAGTCTCATTAGTTGCTGATTTATCCTTTCTTTGTATCTTTTTTCACACACACAAAAAAATAAGTATTATTTTCCCTTTTTTACACATAGTGATAGCATAGAATAGTAGTAATTTGTACTTTGCTTTTTTCAACTTAATATTCCCTGTAAATCCTTCCATGTCAGTTCATAGAGAGTGAAAGTTTCCTCCTGGGTTTCAGATGAATAGCATGCCACTGAGTGATGTACCAAGAGTTGATTGAACCGTTTTCCTGTGCATATTCATTTTGTTACTACTTTGCAATAATAAATATTACTGTAATGAATAGCTTTGTGCATATGTATTTTACTATTGGGGTTGCTGCCATTCTCCTTTACTTTGAGATCTCTTAAAAAAAACAGTCCCTTTACATTTGTTTTTGTGTGTGTGTTTGTGGCACTGGGGATTGAACCCAGGAGCATTCTGCCTCGGAGCTATACTCCTAGCCCTGTTTTATGTTCTTATTTTGAAACAGGGCCTCACTAAGTTGCTGAGGGTCTCACTAAGTTGCCACAACTGGCCTGAAACCTCTTGTGTCAGCCTCCCAAGTACTGGGATTATAGGCACACCACACCAAGTTAAGTCAGCCCCTTTAAAAAACCATGAAATTTTATCATTCTGTTCTCGTTTAGCCAGCTTCTTTAGATGAGGTTTTTTTGTTGTTGTTCGGCGTGTGTGTATGTGTGTGTGCTTTTTACTGGAGATTGAACCCAGGGGCGCTACCACTGAGCTACAACCCCAGCCCTCTTTAGTTTTCATATGGGGACAGGGTCTCTCGCTAAGTTGCCCGGGCTGGCCTTGAACTTGAGATCCTCTGGCCTCAGCCTCCTGAGTAGCTGGAATTCCAGGCATGTGACACAACACCTAGCAAGAGACATTTTTTTTTTAAGTCTTAGAAATAGCTCTAGTGAGAGTGATTGAGCAGTGCTGATTCAGGAATTTTTTCCTTTCGGGGGAATAAGACCAAGCCAGCCTATTTAAAGAATTAAACTTGTGTTGAAAAAAACCTTTTACTTCATTATTTAAACTTACTTTTTTAAATTTATTTTTTACTTTTAGGGAAGAAACTTTTTGGTGAAGGCTACAGTGGACTAGAATATGATTACCGAGGCCTCATCAAACTTTACAACTCCATTGGGAATTATGAGAAAGTGTTTGAATATCACAATGTTCTGTCTAACTGGAACCGGTTGCGAGATCGGCAATACTCCGTGACCGACGCACTTGAGGACGTCAACACCAGCCCCCAGTCCACTGAAGAAGTGGTGCAGTCCTTCCTGATTGCTCAGAATGTCGAGGGACCAAGCTGCTGAGGAAGGACCTCAGTTAATCAAATACTTTTTCCCAGATTCCAGGGAATTCATACTGTGAAATCAAAACCATGTTGTTTTGGGGGCTGGAATTTGCATTGAAACACTGGTCCAGTCCATTGAAGACCCTATTTTGGGTAATCCCTATCTTGCAGAGTGTCCGTAGAATAAGCATATATTCAGTTATAGTCAGCATGTACCGCATGTATAAGTAGTCTGGCCCACATTTGCAACCTAGTAGAACAAACAACAGGAATTTTTTTTTCTTTTTAAAAAATAATTCATTTTGCAGAAAGCCTGAAAGTTAAAAAAAAGAACCCCTAAATAAAACTATTTAAGAGTTTAAAAGAGTTGCATTCTTCTTATGTAAGGATGATTTTAACAACTTTTTAACATATAATTCTTCCTTGTGGAGGTATTCAATACTGTATTATAAAGGAATTTTATGGGGAAAATCTTTATATGCAGTATAGAAAAGTTAACACAAGTACTAATAAAAGAGGGACATCCTGACTTGAGGCGTGGCCACCTTCCCAGAGAAGTGGATGCACCCAATCCTGAACCCTATACAAGGGAAGGACTGTCAGAGTCAACCGAACTGGACCAGTGTTGATCTGTAAGTAACAGAAAATCTGAGAGCCCAGCGGTTCTAACTCTGTTTGTTTTGTTACAACGATGCAAGATGCTCTTTATAGCGTTGCTAACCGACCAGGAGGATCTAAAACGGACCATCCTAATGCAGAAGGTGGTTATTTGGACCAGAGGCTTTATATTATTATTTTAGTCCCTGCATATGCCTTTATCAATAGAATAATTTCATTTAGATATATTATGAAAAATGATAATGCAAAAGTTATATTCATATAATAGATGCTGAACTAGGGCAACCTGGCAGTTTCCGTGGCATGTCTTTAGTCAAGGTGCACAGATGGCAGTGCCGTGAGCAAGTCTATAAATACCTGCTGCAGCCACCGCCCTCATTTTAAATGTGACCGCAGTAATCAGTGCAGTTAAGTGTGTTGGCTAAGACTCATGAAATAGCTCATGTCCAGATGGGAATTTTAGGTTACTATGTTGCTTGTGGGGATTAAGGAAATGGAATGCCCCAAAATGTGTCTTCTTAGAAAGTCCTTCATTTTTCCAGTAAATAATAGTACAACCAAGTCATTGTGTTTGAAATCCAGGAGTTAAATAGAAAAATCCCCTTATGATATGTCTGTTTCACCAGTTTGTCTTTCTGTTTATTGGGTTTCAATTTTTTTAAGCCAGTTTGTTTACTTAATGTTGAAGTAATGTTCAAACTTGAGAAGTTGTGACATGTAGCAAACCAAGAAACAAATAGGTCTTTTGCTGTTACCTCAATTCTTAGGCTAGAGGCCCAGTCTGACGCCTCTGTACTTAAGAATCTGGGTCTCTCCCCTATTTTCAGGGGTTCATGACTTGGCTGTTAAGAGGTTTTACTCCTGGCTAATGCTTGGGGTAGTCTATGGGTGAGTGGATGTGTGTTGAATTTTGGTTTTCTTTTAACATGCACATTGGGTGAGGGGGGAAAAAACCCCTAAACTCTGTCACATAGAGTACAGGAAAATTAATTGGAGATTTCAAGTTTTATTTTAAACGCTTTTTTGAACTTCCCAACTTCAACCTGTTGGAAACTGTTATTTGCAGTCTTGTTAGGAGCCAATGCAGTTAAGTCCCCAGGAGGGGGTTTAAAGAGATGAAGCAAGCCCACACCCTAAGATGATGGCTTTGTGATTTAGAAACCTGGGTTTATTCCTCTAATTGAATTATTTTCTTTTTAGATTATAGAAAAAATGAAGTGGCACACCTGCAGTTTATGTAGCTGGTCCCCTCCCAGTTATTTGAAGTCTGAAGCCAAGAGGCGCCCTTTCTTAATTACCAAATAGTCTGTGTGACCAAGGACTAACATTTTTAAATTACTTAGCTCTATCCTCATGGGCCTATATATTTAATACCTCCAAAGATATTTTCAGGATAGGCTTTTGTATGCGTCTATGGGTTATTTAGAGTCCTATGGTATGTTTGTGGTAGAGGAATGTCATGAAAAATTGTTTTTCAATAAATATTTTGAAACATGTTTCTACATGAGGTTTTTTTTAATCTATATATTTTTGGGTTTTGTGCACATACAGCATTTCCTAGGATAAAATCAAGCAGATGACTTGAGGCCTCACCCTCCCTAACTCAGTTTGAACTCCGCCCACAGTGCTTAGAGTAGCATGATTTTTGGAAGCCTAAGATCGCAGGGTGATACCATCAACTGGCGGCCAGTTTTTTCCTACCAGATGTCACCATTGACAGTTTCTGCTTATCATCACTGCTTTAATGTAGTTTAAGTCCATAAACGTTGATAGAATGCCTATACTCTACTTAAGAAAAAGGATTGCTGCTTTATGTTAGCAATGTGACAACATGAAGTGTAGGATCTCCTCCTACTGCGGATGTTAGGGTTGGAGAGAGGAATGCCGCCATGAATTATGTCATTAAAAGATAAAAACTCAAAGAAAAAACTTACCTCACAGTAACCAATAGCTTGCGCCAACTTTTTACATAGAGCTGGGGTTGTGTGTAAGGAAGCCCTGGCCACCTTGAAGAATTTTCTGAAGGTTCAGTGAAGTCATTTTAAAAGGCCTTTGGTCTCATCCTTCCCTGCCTTCCGCCCAGTCTTAAAGTTTGGTGCTACTCAAGTTGGGGGCATCAGGGAGCTCGCACATGCCACGTGGGAGGTCCACACTTTTGCATTCAGTTACAGAGCCAGTTGAGTTTTTAAGAACATAATATTATGGGTCCCAAAACTGACTTTGTCCAAAGGTTATGGACCCTTCTTAACGTCAGTTCTGTCTTTGGTTAAAAATGAACTCGCTGTTGCTTTATAATAACCCCTGCCCAGGTATTCTTGCATTGTGAAAATAAAAGACCTTTGCTCCAAGCCTGTTTGGAAGAGTTCATAATCTTGTGAAAATTAATAGAGAAGCCACGTGTGTTGATGCGCACATACCCGTAGTCCCAGCCCCTGGGGAGGCTGAGGCAGGAAGATCCCTTGAGCCCATGAGTTACTTCAAGACCAAGTAGTAAGAGCCACTTGGCTTCTCTTTATAGTGCAAACAGAAAGCTCAACAGTAAACACGTGCCCAAAATGTGATTGAAACTTTTGGCCAAAACTACATATTGAAGAAATGATTTGCTAAGAAGCAGGTATTGTTAATCAGCACTTCTTTTTTTTATTATTCTTTATTTTGAAACAGGGTCTCACTAAGTTGTGGAGGGCCTCCCTAAGTAGCTGAGGCTGGCCACGAACCTGTGATCCTCCTCTCTGCCTCCCAAGTACTGGGATTACAAGCGTGCGCCTCCACGCCCGGCTCAGCACTTTTTTCTTTAAATGTTTTCCCCAGGATTCGTAGCCTTGCTGCTTTCTAAATGCTTTTGCTGGATGGCAAAGTTACTACTGGAAAAATACTTATAAGTACTAAATTTTAAGAGCTTTATTTTTGCTTTAAAAATTAATGCATATTTCACCTCTTGGCTTTGGAGGGTCACAAGTTACCAGGAATTTTTTTTTTTTAATACAGCATTTGGGTTAATCTCCAACTTGAACACTAGTAATTCTTTGTCCACAAATCTCAGGAATGTTTTAGGCAGAAAACTGGTTTTACCCTGTTGATCTGAAGGTGTGTGCTTTAGGGTTTATTAAATAATATTATTCTTACTTGCAGTCCTAGGTATCTATAGCATGAGTGGCCTTAGTGAGTTTGTTGAAGTGCACATGTTTTTCAAAAGTAAAATTTAAGATTAAATATATATGCTATATATAGATATCTAGAAAACTTGGTTTGTGGTGCACAGTTAAGTGTTGGATCACTAGATACTCGTTGCAGGTACCATTTGTGTAACAGCACTCATTTCTGTATATTCATTTTATGGAAAGACATGTTGCCATGGTAACTAAACCTTTTCAATTTAGTTCTACTTTTATGATGTGAATGAATGCTACATTTTATTAAATATTACCAGGTCAGTACTATTTTTATACTTTATTAAGCAACAGGGGATTTTAGTTTAATAGGCTCAAAATAAAAAGCTCTTAATGAATAATTAAAAACAAACCATTAACGTTCTTTACGTGAAAATCCCCACGACTAGTGCCACAATACTTTCTATAGAAATATCTAAAGTCATTAGTAGATTTTTGAAGACAGTTCATTGTGTCAGAATGACCTTTCATATCCTTCTCACCACTTGTAGTGCCCACCATTATTTGTGATTATTAAACCATACTAAGTATGTTTGTAACCAGCATTGTGATATATTCTGTACTTGTATTGCTAAAAATGAATTATTGACCTAATAAATATAGTGTTCCTGCATTCATAGTCTGTTTCCAGTTTAGTTGTGATTGCTTCTGGTTGGGACTCAAGATTATTTAAATTAGAGAACAGTGTGAGGAAAACTGTTGGAACTAGAACAAGAGTGCTCTTGTTGAAGAAAATTAAGATGTGTGGCAGAGGAGGCTCACGGTAATAGCATCTAGACACAGTGCTCGTGGAAGCGCATTGGAAACCACAGAGCACTCCGTTAACGCAAGGGGGATTTTAGTCTTTAAGAAAGTAACTGTACCACTCCCTTCCCTAGTCTATCAACTCTATAAAAGGCTGAAAAGATGGGTGATAAGAGACCTGCTAAAGTTTTGCTGGAAATAACGTAGAAAAATCCTAGATTAGCTGGGCGTGGCGTGCGCACTTGTACTTGGGAGGCTGAGACAGGAGGACCACAGGTTTGAGGACAGCCTCAGCAAGTAGTGGGAACTCTCATCAACCTAGCAAGACCCTATTTCAAAATAAAAAATAAAATAGGACTGAGGGTGTAGCTCGGAGGTAGAAATGCCCCTGAATTCAATCCCCAGTGCCCCCCACCCCAGATAAAGGAGAGGGTCAAATAAGGTTTTGAAAAAACACCATGAATCAACATAAATCTAAATAAGCACTCAAAAGACAGAGGACATGGGAAATGAAGCCATATTTTAAGATATTATAAAAATATTTTAAGCCAGGAGCCAGTGGCACACACCTATAATCCTGGTACGTGGGAGGCTAAGACAGAAGTGTCACAGGTTTGAGACCAGCCTCAGGAACATATAAAGACCCTGTTTGAAAATAAAAATAAGAAATTGGTATGGTGGCGCATGCTTGTAATCTCAGTACTTGGGGAGGCCGAGACTGGAGGATTGCAGGTTCGGGGCCAGCCTCAGCAACTTAGTGAGACCCTCTGCAATTTAGACTGTTTGAAAATAATAAAAGTAGGGTTGGGGGTGTAGCTTGGAGGTAGAATGTCCCTGGGTTCAACCCCCAGCACCAAAAATAAAAAATAGGAAAAAAAATGTGTTAGACAAAATCCCACCTTGTACTAGTCAGCACTAGCTTTATTGCACCTTCAGCAGTACTAAGTTGTTAGATGTTTCTTTTTACATTTTCAATATTTTGAACCTTTGCGCATACTCTTTCCTTTAGATGGAGTGCCATTTTCTGGGTAGTCTTATCTCTCAAACTCAAATGCCCAGCTAGGGATGCTTAAAGTTTGAATTGCCACTTCTTGGCACTGATTCAGCATTTTCTTCAAAACCTTGTTAAGGTAGTGACCATATAGTTCTATAACTTGCAGTATTGTCTATATTCAGCTGGGCGTGGTGGCACAGATTGTAATCCCAGTACTTGAGAGGCAGAGACAGGAGGATTATAGGTTCGCGGCCAGCCTCAGCAACCTGGTGAGGCCCTCCGCAACTTAGTGAGACCGTTTCAAAATAAAACATAAAATAGAAAATAGAGTGGGAGTGTAGCTCGGAGGTAGAATGTCCCTTGGTTCAATCCTCAGTACCACAAAAAAAGTCTATTTTTAGCTTGTAAACTTTGCTGACTTATGTGTTTATTTAACAAACAACATAAAGTTGACCCTGTGACAGATACTGTTCTAAATGTGTTAGGAAACCACAAATGCTACAAATCTGGTTAACAAACCAGATACTTTAAACACTTTGTTATAAAATTTAAGATGGGCTCAGGATTCAGCTGAGTAAGTGTATGCTTAGCATGCATGAGGCCCTGGGCTCAATTTCTAGCACACAAACAAAAAAACCAAAAAATTTATTTTCTCCAAAACAAACATATTCTAAACAAAAACAAATGCTGGTAAGGATGTGGAGAAATCATAGCCGTGGTGGGAATATAAAATAGTGTGTCTGCTATTGAAAACTATGGAGGCCAGGCGTGGTGGGGCACGCTTGTAATCCCAGTACTTGGGAGGCTGAGACTGGAGGATCCGGGTTCACGGCCAGCCTCAGCTACTTAGTGAGGCCCTCCGCAACTTAGCGAGACCCTGTTT
>PVJS01045232.1:5920-16420 GCA_004027185.1 Glis glis
TATTTGAAAAAAGGGATTTATCAGATGGGCTTACAGTTTGAAGCAATGTAGTCCCAGGTTCTGACTGCACGTGGAGAGTCAGAGGAACCAGTAGCTGGTCGAACGGTCTAAGAGCTGGAGTCTTAGGATCAGAGCAACCACTAATTCAGTCCCAGTCCAAGACGTGAAGATCAGGAAGCTCTTCGGAGAAACGATGGTGGAGTTTCAGTTCCAAGAGCTGGAGGCCGAGAAGATCAAGAAGCTCTTCAGAGAAAGGCGAAGCCGGCAGCCGACGATCTCAGGTGAGAGCAGATGTGTTTTCCTCGGAGTCGCACGCACTCTACGCGGCTTCTCCCTCTTTTATCTATGTCCGCACCTATCAGAATCCTGCTGCCTACATTCAGGGCAGGGCTTTCTGTTTAATCTGCTGTTACACACCCAAAATCACATAATCTTGGGTGTGTCATGATCAGGTCAAGTTGACAACCTAGATTGACTATCACAACTTCTTTTATTAAATGTGGTGTGGTACTCACAATTAAAAGAAAACAAATATGGCACTTATTATAGCGTATGTCAAAAGTTCTGTATGTCACCCTCTGGTTAAGTAGGTGTGTAGACGAGTCCTAAACAATGGCTTGCAAGAAGTGCAGTGCATCACTTCTGGTCCTTTTCTATGTTAAGTCACAGATTGTAGGATCTATTTGTTTTTACAGCATTGAGCTAATATCCTGTCTCATTACCCCAAATATATTCTAGTAGTCAATTTCTTACCAACAAAGCTTTATGACCTTTGAAATATCTCTACTGATTTTTTTCAATATGTTGGCTTGAAGGTGATGAAATATGAAAACAACCCAACTGTAGATCTTTGTGCACAGATTACTTTAATTCCTTTGAGGCAGCTTGAAGACCATTGTTTGAAATAGATACTAACTCAGACTTGTTATATTACCAGGACCTGATGAGGGGTTCTGATTTTGCAGCAGTTTCTGACGTACTCTGAGAATACATGGAACACTTTGAGACACTTGGAGGTCCCAACACAATCAGTATGCCTTCCTCCTGAAATGATCCATCCTGAAAATACAATTTAGATTCCTATCTGAGGTGTTCACACACTTTTCATAGACAAGAAAGTGTATGTGTATGGTTTTGTTTTCCCTAAAATAACTCCTGGATGTGATACGTGTAGTATGATAAAGATATTATGATTACTATTCATTAATTCAACAAATATTTATTGTATGTCTATAATATGTCCTGGGAATACAATAATAAAAATAGAAAAAAAACCCTCTTATCCCAAGCCTCACATTATAGTTGAGATAAATCAAAAGTAAAGAAACACAAAATATATATACATGAAATAGAAGTATGTTTTATAAAGTAAGATGACATATCAATATATTTGCCTCAATAAAAATAGAGTGCTGTTATGATATAAAGACAAAATATTCCCAAGCAGGATCAATACAATGGCCCATTTAAGTGCTATATCAGTAATCCATTTAAAAGATCCGTTTTGAAGTGGGCTCTGGTCAGTGCGCTACTCAGTGTTCCTCTCCCACTTGAGTATCATGAGGTCTCATGTTCTCTATCTGAGGTTCATGATGTCTCCTCTTCCAAGCAAAGAATCATGGACAATCCTCCCTGGGGAATCACAAATCAATTCTTGGATGCTTTCAGAAATTGACTTCGTAGTGAGGAGAAAAAAGTTCCTCATCTCCTGCATATCCCTTTCTATCCTTCCTTTGATGCAGATTTTTATAAATGCTAAAGGCTGGCTTGCAAACTCAAAGTTTGTGGGAGGTGTCTAATGTGAATAATTTCAAATTCTCAGATGGTATTTTCACTGGCTACTCCCCCCATGTCTATTTAAAATCCCCAATTATAAAACATCCCCTTTAAACATACAATTTAATCAGCATGAGGAATGCCTTTGAATATCAATGCTTTAGACGATGGTCAAAATACATGGTAAAAAGACTCAAACAAACATGATAGTTCATTGCCATTTTCCCTGGTAAATTCTAGCTGTGTCCTGCATCTTTTGCTTCTTTTTTCTGCTCTCTCTCTTCCCTACCTCAGGACTCTTGAGTAACTTACAAGCTACAAAGCTTGCATGAATTGTTCTGGGGTAATTGTTCAGATGGCTATTGTGATTCCAATCAAAGTGCACAAAATATAAGAATAGCTCCCAACCATGAATTTTGCTTGTAGCCAGAAATTGTTGCTTAAGATAAAACCTTGCAGGCAGCCTCCCAAGTATCTCCTATCCTACAAAACCCTAATTCTGCTTTAGTCTGCAAGCCACTTCATTTTGTGATAGCTGAATAAAACCTTTAGATCTATTTGAGTCACTTCAATTTTCTTTGAAATTTTAAGACAGGTAAAGTTCAGGGCATAGGCACCAAATGTTTTTTTAGTGCTTGAAGATGAATGAATTATGGTACTAGCATAGACTTCAACAATAAATTGTGTTATGCAATATTATTGTCATTATTTCATACTATAACTCTGTATTCTTATCTCTAGAAAATTCCCTGAATTGACTTAGATTAAAAAAATAATGAGCCTTGGAATGCAGGGTCACATTTTATTGGAGAGAAAGCAATAATGAACAGCACACAGTATATATACATGAAGCGATGGTATGTTTGAGGCATAATAAAGGTTTTTTGGTTTATCATCTTAATTCTTTTATTATTTTCCTATGATAAAGCGATGCCTTTATTTCATAACAGTGATACATTTTCTTGGAGTATTGGAGCTTTGTTTCTCAAGAATGCACATCATGTCTTTGAAGAGCCAGTTGTCATAATACCTACTATAAAGTCATGCAAAAAAAATGAAGAATTCTTGCTCTGATCAGGAATCAGAATTCCACAGATATTTTTATAGGCATGTTAGAACATCACCTCTACAATTCATTTTGTTAAATAATGTACATTTCTGAAAAAAATTTAGTAAGTTAACTTTGGTGTTAGAGTAGATATATCAAATACTGTAAAATTCTTCAGTTTTGTAGAAACAATGTTGGAATGTCCAGTTTAATGTGTTTGTGTGTGTGTGTTTGTGTGTGTGTGTGTGTGTGTGTGTGTGTGTGTGTGTTTGTGTGTGTGTGTGTGTGTTCCTGCTCATGCATGTGTCCTATGTTTTGAATTGGTTCCTTGCAGTTGTTTCTCCCTCAATTTACACAATTTCCAATCTATGCACTGGCCATTAAAACAGTGCAAATAATATTATTCTAGAGTCCTTCTAGAATTGCAAAAATGCTTTCTGAGAAAGATGGAAAGGACAGAGAATAAGGAGGGTTTAAAAGGGAAAACAGAAGAAAATAAGAAATGAAAGAAAGAAGAAAAGAGAAATAGAACAAACTCTGGAAAAGAGAGAGAGAGCCCATAAACAAGCAGGTGTATCTTGATCCACTTATGTGTTTCAGGTGGGCTGCTTCTTGCAGACTATTAAAATTCTAATGGTAATGGAATGTCCTATAAGAGCTAGAAACTGCTAGACTTCTAGAGGTTTATAGCCCAGTGATGCCTTCTATTTGTCCATTTTGTGATATCTGCATGGAGTTTTAAAAATCAATGGGATTCAAAATGTACTCTCTTTGCCAGGATACAAGCACCTTACCATATGCATACGCAAGGATTCAGCTCTTAAGCTGGGTCAGAAGCCAGTGGCTATCAGACTTGTATTGACTTTAAAATTTAGGCAAATTGAATTTCCTGGGATCCTAAAAATCACTTTCTTTTTAAGGTATTACATAACAAATGAGACAAAGACTGACCAGGCATGAAATTGTCCCAAATCAAAGATATTAACTCAGTAAAAATGGAGTCTGTGCTCAAACTCAAGTGATGTTAATTTAAGAGAATAGAGTGGAAAGAAAAAAATTACATTCGTAAATTTCTATTTGAAAACTATTATAAAATCTTTATCAGAAAAGGAAAATTATTGCAAGAATATTTCCAGATTGTCGTAAGATTAATAAAAATATGAAACAAATTGTGCAAAATGAATGAGATTAAGCTGCTTTGGCTTGACTCAGAGTTACAATCACAGTGTGAAACACTGTAAAAGACTGCTAAATATATTTGAGTTAGGAAAAAAAATCAGCAGCTCGTATTATTTCTTCAGAGGGTTAGGTGAGAAGATGGAATGGCCATCTGGGAACACAGTCTCTGAAAAGGGACATTTATCAGTGGAACAGAAGGACTTTAGCTCTGCAATCTGGTGGCTATGTTTGTGGAAAAGGCACCATTTAAAAACTTAGGCAGCTTTTCTATTTTACGGGTCTTTTTTTCCATGAGAAAAATAACTCTGGTTAATATGTTACTTTAAGAAATCACCGTGTCCTATGTGTCTTAGGTTCATCCACACTGTGAACTTGCTTCCTAAGAAATCAATAGATTAACCTTAGGAAAGAGAAGATGACAGGGGAATAAAATATTTTGCCACAGTACTGTTCCTCTGCTTGTGCATATTGCACATGCTAACGTACACCTACCTCCTTTTCTCACACTGCCCCCCAATATCAACTTCCTCCTCTTCCCTCCCCCCACCATATGGTTTCATCATTGCTAGCAAATTTTTTCAATATGTTCCTACTCATCTTCCGAAGTAAAGGATGGTTTGTCTTGGTTCAGCTTTATTCAATGCATTTTGGTAATTCACATTTAATTTTCACATAAAAATTAATCAGAGAACAGTTAAATAAGAGAACATTGTATATACAGCCTCTATAAGTTAAGCTTTTAGGGTTTTAATGTAAGGTAAAGTTGGGCTTTAAAGTATATTTTATGATATATGGTGACTGTTATGATATATGGTGACTGTTATGGTGATGAAAGTGTAGACATATAGATCAATGGAACAGAGAGCAAAATCAAACCCACATAAAAATAATCAACTGATTAGTTTTTACAAAGGTAATTCAATTGAGAAAAGAATAGTTTTATAAACGGTGCTAGGAAAATAGGGTAAATAGGGTGTCATTGTGTGACATTAGCAATTAAAGGAACAAATGAACAAACCTTGCTGCATACCTCACACATTATATAAAACTTAAAAAAGTCAAAAAGTAAGTGCAAAATGCAAAATTATAAAATTTCTGGAAGAAAATACAGGAGAAAATCTGCGTGACTGAATTTGCCAAAAAACATTTAAATATGCCATACAAGCCACCACTCATTGATGTGCATGCATGTTTCTATCATGTTGACCTTATTATGACATACAATTATAATGCACTAATTAAAAATTGGATTTTATCAAAACTAAACCAAGTGAAACAAAAACTTTTGCTTGTGAAATATACTATCACAACAATGAAAAGTTGGCCAGGTAGAGTGAGACACATGTAATTCCAGTATTTTGGAGGCTAAGACAGGAGGATCACATGTTCAAAGCCAGCCTCAGTAACTTTGCAAGGCCCTCAGCAACTTAGCAAGACTCTGTTTCAAAATTAAAAATTAAAATGGTTTAGAGTGTATGTAGCTCAAAGGTAGAACACTCCTGAGTTCAATCTTCAGTAACACAAACAATCATCATCATCATCATCATCATCATCATCATCATAATGACTGGGGGTGTAGCTCAGTTCTAGAATGCCTCTGGATTCAATTCCCAGTACTACCACCAGAAAAGAAAGGTCATAAACTGGCAGAAAATATTTATAAATCATCTGTCTGCCAAAAGTTTGTATATATAATAAGAATAGAAAACCCAATTTTAAAAAAATGGGTATGTACTCTGTATTGGGAGGGGGAAAATGGGGAGGCAAGAGGGGCACCAAGTGCTGTGTGCATGTATGTCACTGTCAACATGATTTACATTATGATGTGAGCCTATAATGCACATAAAAATAAACTAAGAATACAATAAAAGCACATAAAAATAAACTAAAATGAAAAAAATGGGCATGAGATGGAGATGGGGAGAGTGGGGAGAGAGCGGGGGGAAGCTCACCAAATACTGTGTGCATGTATGTGACAATCACTCTGAACTACATTATAATGTGAGACTACAATGCACCAATAAAAGTATAAAAAAGAAAAAGTATGAGCGTGAAATCTTAACACAAACTCTCCTAAGGAAGACATATATGCAGAAAAAGGCACATGAAAAGATGCTTAACATAATTTGCCATTAGGGAAATGCACATTAAAACTGCAATGAGGTACCACTACACATATATTAGAATTTTTCAAACAAAAATTAAAAAAATTACTAAAAATACCAAATTGTTTTGAGGATGTAGAACAACTGGAAATTTCATTCCCTGTGGATAGGAATACAAAATTGTATAGTCACTTTGGAAAACAGTATGATGATTTCGTTGTTCCCTAGACATCAAAATAATATTAAAAAATCCAGAGATATATGTCAGGATGTAAGTACAACCTTTTTCCCATAAAATGGCACATTTTACAATTCAAGAGGACATTATTAAACTTAGAAGTGCTGTGTTTTGAACCAAAGCCTGCCCAATTTCATTAATTTCTTGGGTGAGTGATATCCTTTTTGGCTTTTTGACACTGTATAGCTTGTCTTTCAGTCTCTGAACCATAGCATGTAAAACTTTCCCTTCTTTATATAGTTTTATATACTATGAAATGAACTCATAATAGAGGAAAACAGTTTGGAAATTCTGAGTATTTAAAGCATAAGCCTCAAATTCAAGCTGAGTGTTTCACCTTCCCAAATGTCATCTGAATTAAATTCTTCCAAAGAAGAAATCCATGGACCATAATGAATCCTGGGAAATAACAAGGTTTATTCATAAAGCAAGTATGAGTTTACTATGATAACAAGGCTTTCTGTGGTTGTTGGTAGTAGTCAATGGAATAGTGATCTGCAAAATCTAGACTATTTTGGAGAGGCCACAAAATCATCTATCTTTAAACTCAGAAACTTCTTCTGGATGCCTTCGAAAACTACATTAAAAACCATTTATATTTCTTACAGATTCATACTTGCTTTGCTTCATGAACTGGGTAATAATCCAATCTGTTTCATAAAAAAAACTTAAGGGATAGCATCCCAAATATCTTAGACAATATCTACACATTTTCTAAGGTCTCTGAATTCATAGACAATTCTGGGCTTCTTTAATTATTACTTTACCTATTTGTTTTGCAAATAAGGTACTTAATATCATATAAATTAATGAATAACAGATTTGGGAAGCTATGACTACATGTTAATCAAGAGTTAATATTGGTGCAATAGGAGGAACTCAAATACAGATGGTATTTGTATTTTACCTATTCATCCATGAATCATTTTTATTTTTGGAATGAGGAAAGTGTGCAGTATACGAAATTTATTGTATGTATATGTTTGAATAAACATCACCAAATATATCATGATTTTTCGTCATCACATCAAAATTCTATTGTGTTATCATTTGAGAGTCACACTTTCCACCCAATCCTAACCCCCGGAAAATGCATTTGTTTTCTGTTACTTCATCATGTTATAGAGATAGGATCATATAACATGCAGTCCTATGAGATTGTCTCAGTCAACATTCTAAGTGATACAATCCAAAAAACTGACCACAAAACTTAGAGGAAGGACGATTTATTTGCTCACAGTTTTTTGGAGATCTTGGGTTCCTCTCTCACATCATAGAGATCAGAAGGAAGAGAGAGCAAGCAAGCAAGAAGATTCAAAGACCAAAGCATAGACCCTAAGGACACAACCCAAGGGATCCACCTTCTCAGCCATATACACCTGCCTAGGTTACCACCAAGTAAACCCATCACAATAGATTTGCACACTGATGAGATTACAACCTCATGGCTTAATTACAATTCTGAACATTAATGCATGACTCTTCAGGGGACGATCTATATCTAACCATAACAGAGATTGACTTTTCTTTTTATTCTGTGTATGCCCTTGAGGTTTATCCACATCTTTTGCATGTATCCATAGTCTGTTCCTTTTTATTGATGAAAACATAATAATCTGTTCAATCATTAACCTATTGAAAGATATTTGGATTTTTTGCAGCTTGGGGTTATTGAAAATTAAGGCTTATGTATTCATGTGTAGGGTTTTCTTAGTGAAATCAAGCTTTTATTTGTTTATTCATTCACCCACTCATTCATTTTTTGGTAATGAAAATTGAACCCAGGGGCATTCTGTCTCTGAGCTATATCCCCAGCCCTTTTTATTTTTTATTTTGAAATACGTTGCTGAGGCTGGCCTCAAACAACCTGTGACCTTCCTGTCCCTAGCCTTTCAAGTGCTGGGATTACAAGCATATGCCATTGCACCAGGAACTCAAGCTTTTATTTTCTAAGATAAATATATGGGAGTATGTTTGCTAGGTCATATAATAAGTGCATGTTTAAATCTGTATGACATTTTCAAACAGTTTTCCAAAATGGCTGTAACATTTTAAATCCCCCACAATATATGAGATGTAGAGTTGTTCCACATCCTCACTAGTACTTTATATATCAATTGCTGTCTTAAAAAAATAACCATCAAGTAGCTGTGCAATTGTACCTCATCTTAAATATATTTGCATTTCCCTAATTGCTAATGATGTTGAACATTTTTCATGTCTGTATTTGCTATTCGTATATCCTCTTCGATGTAGCATCTTTCTTCCTATTGCATTTAGAGTTCTTTGTCCAGTCTTGATGCAAGTCTTTCATCCTGGTAATATGTGATTTGCAATTTTTCCTCCTACTCAGTTGCCTTTTCATCCTCTTAAGAAATTCATTTGTAGAGCAAAAATTTTAAATTCTTATAATTTCCAACATACTATTTCAACCTATGGTTTATTTGGTGTTAATCTTTGAATAAAAATGTGAATCTTAGTTCAAGGTTTATTCTTTTTCTGGCAAATATTCAATAGTACCATCAAAATTTGGAAAGGCCCATCCCTCCAGGATGTTTTGACTAAGATAAGAATGTTCTAGTACTGTTATCAAGGAGGGAAATGTGTTATCAATATAATGCTAAAATATAGATCTTATTCCAACTATGCCATTTGTCTTGAGGTCTTTGTTGTAAAAGTAGGTAAAATAAAAAAAAGGTAAAAATGAACAAGAAGAAAGCATGAAAAAAAGGAGAAGGACATGAAGAGGGAAAAAATAGAAAAAGGAAAGAAGGAAAAAAATTTAAAAATTTCTGCAGCAATGTCACACATCATAGTTGACGTGCCTCCAGCTTCTTTAATCTGGAGCACTTTTCTAGCCTTTCGTTGTTTGTCTTGATGTGGATATTTTTGAAGAGTGCCAGTTAATGTTTTGCATGTTGTCCTGCAGTTAGGCTTCTTTGATAACTATAATTTTAATGTTTATATTTATTTTGATTCTTTATATATTTGATAATTGTATTTTTTGCAGAAATTCCACAGTTGTGGCAATTTGTGATATTCTTCCCTCTCAATTATTCCTGTAAGGAGGCACATGATATTGGTTTAATGTAGTATCTTCTAAGTTTACCTACTCTACAAAGAAAAAATTCCCAGTTATTACTTTTTTTTTTTTTTTGCAGTACCAGGGATTGAACCCAGGGGCATTCTACCTCCGAGCTACACCCCTGGCCCTATTTTTTATCCTTTATTTTGAAACCAGGTCTCACGAAGTTGCGGAGGGCCTCACTAAGTAGCTCAGGCTGGCCGCAAACCCGGATCCTCCAGTCTCCGCCTCCCAAGTACTGGGATTACAAGCATGCACCACCACGCCCGGCCCAGTTATTACTTTTAAAAAATTCTTATGGAGATATAACTATATATCTTGTTCCTCTCAAGTTTAGACCTCCTACTTTATCATTTACCTATTTAATACATGAATTAAACTCATTTATATTTTTATTTAATTGACATTGTTCATAATTTGGTTTTATTATCCTTTGTATTTTTATTATATTTATTATGTTATTATTTCATGGTACGATTCATTGCTTTTTTGGATTTGAAAAAATTATTTTGCTATTTTTAATAGTTTTCATTTATGTTTAGCTAGCTATTATTATGATATTATCTTTTATAATGACATCAATACCCTTACATACTATAATTTGCATGGCTTTATTTTTTTTTCAGTACTGTGGACTGAACCCAGGGGCATTCTAACTCTTGAGTTGTTACCCAGCTCTATTTTTTTTAATGGAGTCTCGCTAAGTTTCCCTGTATTGCTGACCTTGAGGCTGCGATCTTCCAGTCTCAGCCTCCTAATTTCTAGGATTATAGGCATGTGCACCACACCAGGTTTAAATGACATCTTTCGATGTCCAACTATTGCATATATTTTTAAAAATGAGCTTATTCTGTTGTCATTGGAGTCCCTTTTGTGTCCCCACTACTCCCTAGGTTGTGCATATTAATGAAAACATATGTCCCTTCTTTTTTTGTGATTGGCTAATCTCACTTAACATAATGTTCTCCAGATCTTTCCACAACAGAGAAGCCTCAGTAGTGCAAGGGAAGGGGTACAAGGGAAGGGGAAGAGCAAGAAAGAAGTGAATCTATGGAATTACTATCATAAA
>PVJS01045233.1:0-16319 GCA_004027185.1 Glis glis
ATCCATATTTCTTCAATGATGGAAAGAAAAGGAAAATGATTAGCAGAGAAGCTTTCTTTTGCCATCTCTGAACAAGGGCATTTTCTGTAGGCATCCTGTCTCCTGGCATTGGAGGAGCACCAGGGCAAGACTTGGAAAGCCCATGGTGGAGTGCCTGTGGCAAGGTATGCTCAGGTCACAGCACCATGAACCCCGTTACAACAGTGATCACCATAGCACTAGACGTGACATAGAAAGACAGACAAGAGATGCCCAATAAAGATATTACTCCACCCACTTTTTATGACACTATACTCTATAACAGTCTCAGCTGATGAGTCTACAAATTCCATGAGAATTTATCAATATGAGGGAGTAGTACTTCTGCTGTGACATTTTAAGAATTATACTCTCTGGATCAAGAGTCTAACCATTTATTACAAATCCAGATTTAATCTTTGAGCAGTAAATCATGCCATTGGAGCTTAGGGCACAGCTGCTACCTAGGTGAGAATATTAATGAAATAAAAATTAACAGTGCACCATGTTAAAAAATAGGCAAATTCCAGTATTCCTCTTAAAAATGGTAACATCCTGACCCAAATTTATTTTTATTTTCAGCAAAAACTGGTGGTTTTCCATAGGTTTTTGAGAATGACAATGGTAATGAAGTAGAAAAATATGATGGATGTTAATAAATTATAATACTTCATTATGGGTTATAAAATTGTACCTCTTTGTTGCCCATGCACTATTGATGAGCTTGAAATGTTTTAGACCTCTTTAATTTATGATAAAAGTTTTATTTCTTTCAGCAACAGTGAATATAATTTCCTTATCTATCATTAGAATGGTTTAATACCTTCATTAATCCACACATCATAAAGCAGGGTGATTTTTATACCTTCTCCAATCATTCACTGTGCCTGTTCCAAAAAAGGAAGGGCTGTTTTCTGCTGATTCCAAAGTTAGACTTAGGGCCAGGATCTTTGTGAGCCATCGTAATTAGAGGGAGAAGAAATGGAGATGGGGTTTTTCTTGGCACTATTTATTTAAGATCATGATCATCAGGGATATAATTAGGCTTTGGAACAAATCAGAGAAATGATGTTGCAATGCTGGGCATGTGACTCTGGACGTCAGCATTTATGACTCTTGAGAAGTGAGAATTGTTTTCCCGTCAAACCCATGGAGAACCCCTGCTTCCTTCAACCCTCACTCTTCTCACTCTTTCCTTGGTGCAAAACTTCTCATTGGCTGAGCACATGGGCTGGGTTTAAAAGTAACGACTCAAGACAGCTAAAGATTTTGAACTATGTCTCTCTGAGGAGCCCTGACTATGATCTTACTCCTTTCACCTACAAGCATCTGTTCAGCAGGCTCATTCTGTCCCCTCCACTGAGAACCACTCCATGTTGTATTGTATTGTACCAGAGAGAAGGAGTCATTTATAATACTGTAATACTAAGTGGTACAGTCCCAAGTGGCGTGGGTTCCAATGGAACTTTATAATTTCCAGTGGTTTCTAAAACTGCTAGGGTATAAAGATCAGCTTGTACTGTGGAGAAAAGTAACTTGCTGATGAGCTAGTAGACTGGTGATAATTTAAAAACAGAGAGGCTCAGAAAATACTGTGCTAACGGAAAGCCTGTCAATTATTTGGGGTGGGGAGGATGATGGATTCTTGCTGTATCATGAAATAATCTGGAACCTAACACCAAGAATACAGGATTAAGACTTCAAGAATAAGGAAAGAGAAGAAATAACCAAAGGAGTAAATATAACTTATAATATAAATAGAAAATATATAGCACTCCCATCTGTCAATTATATAAGATATCATTAATCTACCCTCAAAAATAAAAAAAACACAAAATCCTCTTTTATTCAGAGTGATGAGAAAAACCTTTTAGAACATAAATTTCCAGACAAACATTTTGAACTTTTCAAAGAGAAACCTATGTGTAACTTCTAAACTAAGATTATATCCAGGTTTATTACACACACACACACACACACACACACACACACACACACACAACCTCAATAGAATGTGTCAGTATAATAGGAGACAAAGTAAGATTTTTTCTTAAAAAATGCATTTTCATCAACCGCCTGGAGTCTTGCCTATTAATACTTTTAGGATTCTTATTGTCTATTTAGATAAACCTACTGTCTATCTATCCCTAGTTTTCTTCAAGTCTTACTCAGGTCCTATTTGTAACTGAAAGTTGCCTTATCTAATCCAGTATTTCTACTCCCACTTAAATAGTATCTCAGGATGCAAAGATTACAGAAAAAAATGAAATTACACAATAATATTTAATGAAAATATAAATGTGTTTTGCAAATTCTGGGACACTTTATATTTAAACAATAATATCTTTTAGCTGTGTATATATCTGACAACAAATGTCAGCACAGGGAACAAACCAGTCTTATGGACACTGTAGGAACAGATTCCCCAGGTCAATACTAGGGTTGCGTATCCTGTGGAAGGCCATTGGTGGGTTCACTGCCATCTGGTCTTAGCAAGAAGCTGTGTTCAAAAATACTGAAAATACCCATCTTCACAGCCACAATTCCATTCAGACTTGTATGTCAAAACTTCTTCGACCAAAGGAAGAGGTACTAAGAATTTTCTTTTAATAAGGAAAAAGTATATCAGAACAAAAGGCATCCTTATGTTAATTGGAGATTTTGAAAAAAAAGTAGATCTCAAACTATTTGATTTTAAGCGTTAGCATGCTCTATAATGAAGAAATTATTGGCATAAAGATAGATTGAAAATTCAAAAGAATAGAATGAGATTCAGAAATAAATTCATCTATTATGGAGATGAAGTCTGAAAACACATTTGTATTGCTAATAACATTTTTTCATGTATGTATTGGCCATTTGCATCTCTTCTTTTGTGAAGTGTCTATTCAATTAAGTTGCTCATTTCTTGATTGGGTTTTTTTTTTAGTGTAAAGTCTTTTAAGTTCTTTGTATATTTTAGATATTAGTCCTCTATCAGAGGGAGAGGTGGCAAAGATCTTCTTCCATTCTGTAGGATTTCTCTTTAGACACTTGATGGTTTCCTTTGAGGTGCAGAAACTTTTTAGTTTAATGCCATACCACTAATTAATTGTTTTAATTTCCTGAGCTTTGAGGGTCTTGTTGAGGAAGTTTCTACCTGTGCCTATATGTTGGAGTGTTGAACCTATGCCCTCATCTAGTAATTTGACCATCTCTGGTCTAACTTCCAGGTCTTTGATCCATCTCAAGTTGACTACTGTGCAGGATGAGAGGTAAGGACTTAGTTCCATTTTTCTACAAATATATAACCAGTATTCTGAACACCATTTGTTGAAAAGGCTGTTTTTTCTCCAACATATATGTCTGGAACCTTTGTCAAAAAACAATTGGCGATAAATGTGTGGATTTGTTTCTGTATCTTCTGTTTTGTTCCATCAGTCTATGTGTCTGTTTTTGTACCAATACCATGCAGTTTTTATTACTATTGCTCTGTAGTGTAATTTGCAGTCAGGAATTGTGATGCCTCCTGCATGTTTCTTATTGTGAAGAATTGCTTTGGCTATTCTGCATCTTTTGTTTCTCCATATGAAATTTATGACTGTTTTTTCTAGGTCTGTGAAGAATGACATTTGTATTTTGATAGGGATTGCATTGATTCTATAGATCACTTTTGACAGAATGGCCATTTTGATATTTATTCTGCCTATCCAAGAGGAAGGTAGATCTTTCTATCTTCTAAGATATTCTTCAGTTTCTTTCTTTAGTGTTTTATAATTTTTATTGTAGAGGTCTTTTACTTCCTTGGTTAGGTTTATTCCTAGGTATTTTATTGGTTTTGAGGTTATTGTGAATGGAATTATTTTCTGGATTTCTTTCTCAGTGGAGTCATGGTTGACATATAGAAAAGCTACTGATTTTTTTAGGTCGATTTTGTCATTAGCATTCAGGGAGATGCAAATCTAAAGTACACTGAGATTCTATCTAACCTCAATTTGAATGGCAATCATCAAGAAGTCAAAAAACAATAAATGTTGGCAAGGATATGGGGAAATAGGAACTCTTCTACACTGTTGGTGGGATTGCAAATTGTTCAACCACTATGGAGATCAGAGTGGAGATTCCTCAGAAAACTGGGAATGGATCCACCATCTGATACAGCTGTACCACTACTGGGTATCATACCAAAGGGTATGAAACTAGAAAACTACAGTAATATATGCATACCCATGTTCACAGCAGCACAATTCCCAGTGGCCAAATTATGGAACCAACCTAGGTGTCCATCAACAGATGAATGGATTACAAAATTATGGGAAATACACACAACAAAGAAGAACAAAATTGTGTCATTTTCAAGAAAATGGAAGGACCCGGAGAACATTATGTTAAGTGAGATTAGCAATCACAGAAAGTGAAGGGTCATACGTTTTCTCTAATATGCACAAGCCAGGGAGTAATTGGGATACCAGAGGGACTCCAGATAATGGAGGAGAAACCTCAGGGGAGGTACCTGGAGGTATGTCCAGGAGGTAGTCTAAGGGAAGGGAAGGAGGAAGAGTGAGGTTCATTAATGGAAATACTACCATCAACTATGTGTACATATATATGTGTACATATGTATTGTACAACTATGTGTACAATGTCAATCTCAGTACTCTGTATTGGGAAGGGGGGAATGGAGAGATGGGGGGACACCAAGTGCTGTGTGCATGTATGTTACTGTCAATATGATTTACATTATGATGTGAGACTATAATGCACCAATAAAGGCATATTAAAAAAAGAAAACACATTTGTAGAAATGACAACTAACTCACTTTGGGAGAGTGTGGTTTGACCTCAAATTTAAGGTGTTATATTATGATCTGCAAAAAGAAGTAGAGTTATCATAAAAGTTATTTTAGATCTCAACATAATAGATTTCTAGTTGTTCCAGTACTATATTTTAGAAAAAAGTATGAAATGTTCCCTTGACTTGAGTATGCTTCTAGCCTTCTTTTGGATAAACAATATTATTCATATTTCATTTCATCTCATTTGCTGTCTTTGTTTTATGCTATGGAGGTTTACTGGAAGCTTTAAATATGCATCTTTAATTAAAACATGCATTCATACTGATGGATCTTTAATTTCAAACAATTTATCTCAAATATTATTCTCTTCAACTAATTCAAATATTTTATAACACCTGTTGTTTGTGCTTTTGTTTACATAGAAGTTAACACTTATGTATGCTATGAACCTCACTTTGTGTTATTATTATTGCATTAAATGATAAATCATTACTCAGTTTTTAACGTGAAAACCATCTTGCATATAGGTGTACATATTTAACTTTGCTGACCCTCTTCCTTCCTTTGTGTGTATCTGCATTTCTAACCAGAATCTTTTCCCCTGCAGTTTTGCTGGCGACAGTTCCCTCTTTGTTTGCTTTAAAGTGTCTTCAGTTTGCCTTCATTTCCAAATAATATTTTCAATAGATGCAGAATTCTAGGTTGGCCTTTGCCTCCCTTTTCCAATTACTTCAAAGATATAAGTACATTATTTTCTGATGAGAATTCAATGGAAAAACCTTATCTGTGCTCCTTGTACTCATTGTTTCTTGTTTCTTTGGCTGCTTTAAAGGTTGTTGGGTTTTTTTCTTTTTTCTATCATTGCTGGTTTTTAGAAGGTCACTTGTGATATGTATTGGCGTGCTTTTCTATTTATTCTGTTTGCAATTAATTTCTGCTTGAAATTCTTTAACCATTTGGGATATTTTTCCAAGTTTGAAAATCATTTGGCCATTACTTATCTTGCTTCTATTACTTCCTTCTGTGACATGGATTATTTGTTTCTTAAAATACTTAATATGGTCTTCCAGACAACCAAGGCTCTATTTCCTTTTATTCTGTTCTTTAGCTTTAGTAGTCACTATTAATTTGATATTTCTTCTACAACTTGGATTTACTGTTAAGCCTACCAATCCATGTTGTTTCACTTTATTTATTATATTGTTCAGATTTAGAAATTCTTTGTTTTTACAATTTCTGTTGTGACATAATATTCAACTTTTACTTTAAATTTGTATACATATATATTTGTAAAATGTATATGTGTATATATGAATTCACAAACATATCCATATGTATGCATGCATACACACACCACACATATGAATCCTTTGTCTGCTAATTTGATCACTGCTATTATTTCTTTTTCTGTCTCTTATTACCTGATTTTATTACTCTTGATCTTGGGTCACATTTTCCTGTTTCATTGCACATCTAGTAATTTTCTATAGGACTTAGTACATTTTAAATACGTGACTAAATATCTCCATATTTTGTTGTATTCTTTTAAGAAAATTCAATTTAATTTTGGCAGTGCTTAATGTACTTATTGATCAAGTTAATCCTTTACTGGATTTGTAATCTTTATTTTTAGGGCAAGTGTAGAATACATTGATTCTAGGTCTATTTTGGCCCCTGAATCTAAAACAAGGAATTTTGAAGTTCTCTAAGTTCTCTAATGAATGTTCTCAGTTGTTCAAAAAGGCTTCAACACTCTGGTCAGAAACTGATAGTATAAGCTCTTGATGTCCTCTAACTCTTTGATTACAGCTCCCCAGCCAGCATTCTTTTCTTCATCGCCCCCCACCCACCACCCACCCCAACACACCCATCCCAACACACACACACACACACACACACACACACACACACACATACACACACATACACACCCTCTGACTCAGGCAGTCTTAGTATTGCAGTCACCCTACAACAGAGGCCCTGCTGGGATTCAGTCACCCACATGCTTCTGAAATAAGAGAAAATGATATAAAAAGGAAAATTGAATTTAATCCCAGTTTAGCCACAGCTGGGAAGGCAGTTGATCTGCCTCCATAGGCCCTACAGGCCTGGTTACAATTTGCAGAAACAAAAGCCAGGAAATATATATATGTAGATTTAGCTAAATTGTGCTAGCTAGATAGTGTTAAAATTCTTTTTTGTTTTGTTTATTTTTTGTTGTTGTTGTTGTTAGATTTTTGTTTTTGTAGTACTGGTGATTGAACCCAGGGACATTCTACCTCCGAGCTGCACCTCCAGTCCTATTTTTTATTCTTTAGTTTGAAACAGAGATTTTAACACATTGCAGATGCCTGCCTGACTTTGCGGCTGGTACCTCTGTTTCCATTCTCAACAGGAGGAAACTCAATTGCCAAAATACAATTAATCAGGAGATTGGTACTAAATTTCAAAGTTAGATTACCCTATGTATGCAGTCGGATTAGTATTAAGCTAAACACTCAAGAAATTCCTATGCAGCTTTCTGAAGCTCTTTTTCTCAATAGTAAACATTTTTCCTGTATTCCAATCCCATAAATTCCATTTCCCTTTCCCTCCTCAAACTGATTTCCAGGTCTTCAGGTTAGTGAGATCTTAATTTTCTGCTTGGTTTCTCCTTGCTTGACTGGTTGGAACCAAGTTTAGCACACATCCTCAGACAGAAAGCCAGAATGATCAGAAGGCTCATTTTATTTGTTTTCTTTCTCTCAATGTCTATTCCTATGCTTCCTACTATCTGGCATCTAAAAGCATGTTGGATCATATTTATATACCTGTACAGTTTTCTAATTATTTACATCATAAAGCTAATCTAGCAACTGTTACTCAGTTATAGACAAAGTGGAAAGCAAAACTTTAAAAACAACTTTTCCTATCAAATTACTTGAAACCTACCATATAACAGAGGGGACAGTATTCCATGGTGGCTAAAGGCTCCTATTCTGAAGCCAGACTGTATGGGTTAACATTTTGCTTCCTTGTTCATTGTTCAAACTCTAGGCACCCCAGTTTCCTCATTTTTCCTTAGAAGGATGATAATGGTACCTATCTCATTGAGCTATTATATGGACTCAACAAGTTAGCATGTGCAAAATACATACATCAGTCAGTGACATTTAGCAAATGGTTCTTAAGCATAGGATGTTATCTGATTATTACTATCTTTATTCATTTCCTTTTCAAAGTCTAACCCAGAATCCACATTAATTCTCATCATTTATAATTTCTTTCCTTGTAGACAATGTCCCTGTTGTCTTTTCAGGCTTAATATTTTGACTTTGAGTGCTACTCTGATTTTACACAGGGTTGATTCTCACCTGAGTGAGGCCCAGAGGAAAGATTTATTTCCCCAGGTAGAATTGGTTCCATCCTTGCTAAGCACAGAATTTGGGGAAATTAATTAGTTTTCATTTCCTGGGGATAAGATATGTCAATAAATCTGATGCTTCATTGATATATTTTGGACCCAGAAAATAATTCTCTTCCCCCTTCAATAGCACACGATGCCGTCCTCAAATGAATTCATTGGAATGACATTTACCTTGAAGACAGAAATTAAGAAGCTTGTATTAAATTTCACCTGATTTATTTTCTTCCAATGTACTGCTTATGAATTATAATTTTTCATCTTTTGCTTCAACCTGCACCCTCAAGTTACTTAAATATGACTAAATTTGCCCTTCTGCCCTTTGATTTTCAGATGTTTGTACACACTGGATTTTCAATGGGTTGCCTCTTGAAGGTGTTTTCTCTGGAAATGAATCTGTTTGTTCATAAAATCTTTTGATAATGTGCATGGAAATGAGTCTTGGATAATTTGCAACCACATCCTATGTCCCAGTATTCTAAAACTCTATAAAATTATAATGTAATTAAATAATCTTAAAAAATATAAAAGTTGAATATTTAAAGATCTTAAAAGCATTTTAGATGGGTTTTTAAAATATGCTAATACTTTGGATGTTAAACCACTTTGGTCAGCTAGTGAGGAGACATTAAAGCTATGTTTAAAATGCATTTGAATTAAAAGTAGTTATAGAGTATAATACAGTCATTTATGAAGCCTCATATGGCTAAAAAAATCTAAGGGAAGTAAATGTCTTCTGCACATTGAGGTGTGGCTTATGACAGCTATATTTATTGGAGGAAAGATAACAAAGTTTACAGCTTCACGAGAAAACCAAAATGGGCTTCAGTTACTTTTCATTGGAGCAAAAATTTATTACAGTCACCATGAGCAAGTTAACAGTTTAATTTTCCAATAAGATTTTTTACTTAGCATTAAAAAAATTGTTTGCTTTCTCTTACAAGGATATTTCCAAGTCATTTAAAACAGCCATATTTTTAATGAGAGTATTCAAAGTAAATGCATTCTAATGCATGTAAAATTGCTAAAGTTAATCCCAATTGAAAATGCTTTGATAAAACTTAAAATCTTTATAAAATTAACACGTCAAGGACTTCTGTTTCATAAACTGACATGTAAGGAGTCTAGAATTTGTACTCCATTTCAACAAAATTACAGTTAAACAAACTGCTAAATCAACAATGCATCTTTGATCCTTAGATCTGCTAGAGAAGTGAGGTCCCAGAGAAAACTTCTACCTCAAAAGTTAGATCAATAAATAGGAGTGCATTAAAGAGCTTCTGTGCAGCTGCTTATCAAAAAAAATTACAAGGCACACTAAAGGCATAGTTTGCAGTGACTGAACAGAAACAGAATCAGTCAGACACAGCAGAAATGCTGAAATTATCAGACTGGAAATTAAAAACAACTACAATGGAAAAAATGACAAAAACCAACCTAGGCATCCATCAACAGACAAATGCATAATGAAAATGTGGCATACACACACAATTGAATTTTCCTCAGCCATAAATAAGAACAGAATTATGTCGTTTGCAGGAAAATAGATGGTACTAGAGAATATTATGCTAAGTGAGATCAGCCAGTCTCAGAAAATCAAGGGTTGTATGCTTCCTGGCATGTGTGGAAGCTAGAACAAAAATAGGAAGAAAAAGGTCTTCATTCAAATGAGGACAGAATATAGTAAAATAATGGAAAGGGATTGGTGGAGAAAGGTGGGGATTGGGGGAACAAGGACTGAGGCTGAGGAAGTTCAAATAAGGTTACATTCTTATAAGATTTCACTACAAATCTAATTAATATGTGTGGGGAGGAAGGAAGGAAGAGGGAGGAGGGTATACAGAGAGAAATACACCAAGTAATGTGTGCATGTATGTTTGTATCACTTTGAATCTCACTATGATGTATAATTACACTGCTCCAAT
Organism: Glis glis; assembly: GCA_004027185.1. Lineage (NCBI taxonomy): Eukaryota > Metazoa > Chordata > Mammalia > Rodentia > Gliridae > Glis > Glis glis. The sequence continues at coordinate 10,122 of PVJS01045233.1, forward strand.
AAAAGTAGATAAAAAGATGATAAAGATGCTAAGGTATTTAATGGAATGGGTAGGCAACATGCAAGAATCAATGGATAATGTTAGAATAGAGATTGAAATTCTAACAAAGTGTAAAAAAAGTGCTAGGGATTAAAATACTGCAACATAAGTGAACAATGTCTTTGAAGGGCTCAATAGTAGATTAGATATGGCTCAAGAAACAATCTCTCATCTTGAGGATATGACAACATAAACTTACTTATTGGAAAAGCAAAGAGAAAAAAGACTAGGAAAAAAAGAACAGGGTATCGAACTACATAGGAAAAAGTTCCTTACCTATACAGGAGCAAAGATAAGAGTGTATCCAACTTCTTGGAAACCATGCAAGCAGGAAGAGAGTGGTGGGAAATATTTAAAGTCTAACATCAAGCTAGAATTTTGTACCCTGTGAAAATAAAAAGTGAAGGAGAGAGAATTTTTCAAACAAAAACTGAATATATTGTAAGTAGACCTGATTTACAAGAAATAGTAAAAGGTGTTCTTCAGAGGGAAATACAACATATAGGTTAGAAAGTTGGATCTACATAAAAATAGGAAGAATATCTGAAAAAGTAACTGAAAATAAAATTTAAACATTTTTCTTATTCTTCATGATCCAATAGATAATAGTTGGTTCAAATCAATGACAACATTGCATACAAATATCTACATATATGTATATATGTATATTTATGTATAAGAATAATGAATAATAGCCATGATTCAAGGGATGGGAAGGAGGAAATAGGAATAGATAAGGTACTTATGCTACCTCTAAGACGGTATCATTCTAAAATAAAATTGGAAAATTTGTTAGTATATGTTTCAAAGTCTAAGGCAACCACTAAAAAAGTAAAAAAAAGACTCAGCAACTCAGCAAGCCCCTGTTTCAGAACAAAAAAAAGAAAATAACTGGGGTGTAGACCAGAGGTAGAGTCCCCCTAGGTTCAATCCCCAGTATCAAAAGAAGAAGAAGGAGAAGAAGAAATATGCTAATAAAGTGGAGAAATAGTGTCTTATAACATGCCTGATTCAAAGCCCAAAATGCAGAAAAAGCATGGAAATAAAAATAAAAATAAAGAACAAGGACAACAAATGGAAAACAGCAACAAAAATAGCTGACGTTAATCCAACTATACGAAAAATCACCTTAAACCTCCATGGTCTAATTATAACAATTAAAAGACAGAGATTGACAAAGTAGATCAAAAAACAAGACCCAGCCGGGCATGGTGGTACACTCTTGTAATACCAATACTTGGGAGGCTGAGACAGGAAGATCACAGGTTCACCGCTAGCCTCAGCAACTTAGTGAGGCCCTCCAGAACTTTGGGAGACTCTGTTTCAAAATAAAAAAATAGCCAGGCGTGGTGGCACACGCTTGTAAAACCAGTACTTTGGGAGATGGAGACCGGAGGATCTGGGTTTGTGGCCAGCCTCAGCTCTCTCTCTCTCTCTCTCTCTCTCTCTCTCTCCCTGTTTCTCTCTCTCTCTCTCTACCTAGTGAGGCCCTCCGCAACTTCGTGAGACCCGGTTTCAAAATAAAGTATAAAAAATAGGGCCGGGGGTGTAGCGTGGAGGTAGAATGCCCCTGCGTTCAATCCCCGGTACCACAAAAAATAAATAAATAAATAAATAAAAATAAAAAAATAAAATAGGACTGTGGGTATAGCTCAGAAGTAGAATGCCCCAGGGTTCAATCCCTAGTATAAAGACAAACAAACAAAGAAAAAAGACCCAACTATTATCTACAAGAAATTCACCTTAAATATAAACACATATATAGGTTAAAAGTAGACAGAACTCACCTTAAGTATAAAGACATATATAGACTAAAAGTGGACACATAAAGAAAAATATTCCATGCTGATGCTAATCAAAGAAAAGTTAGAGTAGCTGTATTTATTTCAGACAGAGCAGCTTTCAGGACAAGGCAAGTTACCAGGGATAAGGAAACACGTATTGAATCAGGGTTCAATACTCCAGAAAGACACAGCAATACTTAATGTGTACATGCTTACCAATAGAGCATTGACATATGCAAGGCAAAAACTGAAAGAACTCTAAGGACAAAGAGATGAATCCATCATTATAATTGGAGACATAAACACTCCTGCATCAAAAATGGACAGATACAGCAAGTGGCAATTATGTAAGGATATAGTTGAATCAAGAGTACTATCAATCAACTGTATATAATTGACATGTATAGACTACTTTATCCAACAACAGATTAGTCATTTTTCCATGCTCCTTCCCCATACACACTTTCCCTCAGGAAGCTACTAACCAAGAAGGTATCCAAGAGAAGGTATTCAACTTCATAAATGAAACAGATGAGCGAGCAAATAAATACACTAACAAGTAGGTCAAGACATCCAAATTAAGTAAACAAAAAGATAATGTATAAGAAATGCAATCTACTTTACAATAGGAGGTTGGGGATCTCTATAATGGGGGTTTCCAGGAAAATAAAATTGCAACCAATAGATTCTGAGATACAGTTCAGAATTTTCAAAGAGAAATATTGATTGACATATGAGAGGTAAGGTGTAGTTCACAGAAAACTGTTTTGCCCTGAATAGTGCCAACAATAGCACACCAAGGCTAACAGTGATTATTTATTTAACAAAGCATTCTTACATATGTACTGGATGTTTCCAAATCATCTTGGTGAGGCAACAATTTAGCTAAGTTAGAAGTATATACTCCAGAATTACTACCCTTGTATAATTCCAAATTAGGATTGGCAAAAAGAGAATCTTGTATGAGATTTTAAGGGATAAAATGGAGCAACTGAGAGTAATTAGTACCAGGAGGTTGACATGGACAGATATGCACATGGATAGAGACAGAACAGGTTAGCATATGTGGTTTGACAGCTCTACATTTGGCTTGTCTTCCAGACAGCTGACCCAGCAGCAAGCAGCCCTCCATGGGATGTACAACTGTATATCCACAGTGGCGGTCATTACATAGCAGCATCCTTCCTAGTCCTCTTCTCCATGGGCTCACCCTTCATAGGTTGACTTCAACAGCTGGGTTTTGTTTGGATTTTCAGATTTCACTGAAATCTCTGACTTGTTCAACTATGCCAGTGCTTTGGAAAAACTACTAATGATACTCTCTCAAATCCTCTGACTCCTTTCTGATCTTTATCTCCCCAGTTCCTGCCAAAGATTCAATATTGGAAATAAATCTCATAATCCCATTGCACTGTACTCTGCGCCTATGAGCAAAGATTCAGGAGATTCAGATACCAGTATCAGAAGTGTTTCTATGGATCGAGAACTTTAAGGTGAGAAGTTTGGAATTGCTTTACAATCTGATAAGATTTAACAGGATGAATTACACTGTTGAGAGGCAGAAAAAGAACATTGGTGGTACTTCTTAGTTCATGGCATAAACATTACTAAAATTAATACCTGTAGTCACCTGGAGTGATGTGAACAATAAGCCAGTAAGTGACAGGTTGATGACATTGGATGATGTCTGTTATGAAATAGACAGTGCTTTGCTCTCTCTAGAATAAGCACTTATTTTAGATATGGATTTGCCTTCCTGACATTAATTATTCTGCCAAAATCCTCAATTGAAGACTAACACAATGCCGTATTCACTGTCATGCATGTGACTGAGCATTGCTTCTGGGCAGAGAACTCATTTATATAAAAGGAAGTGTAGCAGAAGATTGAAACTCATGGAATTCATTGTTCTGCCCACATTCCCCATCACTATGAAGCACATAGCTTCACGGAATAGAGGGATGACCATCTGAGATATGTTGTGGCATCAGATGATAATAATACTTTTAGACTCTAAGGCTGTGTCTTCTAGGATGTATTTTATTTTTCTGAATCTATGATATATGTGCACTATTCTTTCTCTCATTTCTAGAATTTTTGGATCCAGAAATCAAGGCATGCGAATAGTGGGCATTACTCTCACTGTTGACCCTAGTAGTTCACTAGAAGAGTTTTTCCTGCCTAATATACAAATCTGGGTTCTTCTGGTTTAGAGAACTTTGCTCCCAATGGAGAGATACTTCCAAAAGAGGAAACTATACAATGGTCCTATTGAACTGGATGCTAAGGCTGTCACTTGACAACGTTGGGCCTTTTGATGCCTGTGAATGAAGAGGGAAAGACAGGAGTAACTGTACTGTTTGGGGGTGATTGATCCTAACCATCAAGGGAAATTTGGATCATTTCTTTAAAAAAAGATAGGAAATAATGTGATTGGAATATATAATATCCAATGGGATCTTGCTTAGTATTCTTATTTTCAATTTTAAAAGGCTAATAATAAACTTTACTAATGAAAGTAGGACTTCTAATAGCACAGATAATTCAAGAATAAAGGTTTTGCTATGGAATAATGACCAGCTGAGGTAATTTCTAAAAATAAAAGGTATAGAAATTGGAAGAAGGAGGTTTGAATATGAAGCATCACCATGTAACCAATTGTACAAGTGAAACCTTTAGTAATATTTCTTTGTTTTGACATGAATATTTTTGCATGGGTGTCTCATTCTTGTTCACATTTTCCCCTCTCTTTTCTTCTCAAATATCTCAAAAAATAAGTGGGAAGAATGAGTAATAATGATTAAATTTAAATCTTAGTATTGTAAATTGGCAAAATCAAAGGAGAGGTGTGAATCTGGGTGAGGAATGAATATAACTAAAGATGAATAAATAGGAAAAACATGATAAATGATGTATCTTCTTTAGGGAAAAAGTTAGTGTGTTTTCAGTTCTACTCTGAATAGTTGTATTGTTTTATATGCAAGCATGACTTTGTTATTGAGTTTGTTTAGAAGAGAAAAATTAGAAGGTATATATGGATGACAAGCTGAAAAGACATTGTCAATTACGGATTGTACTATGCCGAGTTGTAAGCTGGGAACTTTATTTTCCAAAGGCCTATGTAACAGATGAATGGTGGTCTCTCAAATTAGATGACCTTCTGGAACCTGTGAATTTGGAAAGTGTTTTTGCAAACATAATTGTCTTGGTCAGAATTCTCACCACTATAATCCAAGACAACTGACCGCACAACTTAGAGGAAGAAAGATTTGTTTGCTCACAGATTTTGGGAGACCTTGGAGTTTCCTGTCAGGCCAGGTTACATCTGTGGATCTGGATCTCGGGACATGGCGGCAGGAGGCAGAGAGAAGGAGAGAGCAAGGGCTCTGCTCTCATATGAAGGCCAGAAGCAAGAGAGCAAGCAACCAAGGGGATTCAGAGACAAAATCACAGTTCCTAAGGCCACAACCCAAGGAACCCACCTTCTTTAACCACACCCCACTGGCCTAGGTTTCCACCCAGAAAATCCATTCCAATGGACTTTTCTACTGATGAGATTACAACCATTATGACAATTATATCAACTCTGAACCTTAATACATGAGCTCTTCAGGGGACATTCTATTTTTAACCATAACAATAATTAAGTTTGGGATCTCAAAATGAGTTTATTCTTGATTATCAGAGTGGGTTATAAATCCAAATACAAGTGTCTTTGTAAAAATATGAGAAGAAAGAAGACAAGAGGGGAGGCCCTATGAATACAAAGACAGAGATCGCAGTGATGCTGCCACAGCCAAGTAAGACCTGAAGCCACCAGCAGCTGGAAGACACAGGGGACATTTTTCCCTTAGTGACTTTAGAGGAAACAAGGACCTCCCAGCACCTTGATTTCGGACTTCTGGTCTCCAGAATGGTGATTATATGAATTTCTGTTGTTTTTAGTCACTGAGTCTTCAGCAATGTGTATGGCAACCCTAGGAAGCTAAATTAACCCATTAGCACATGCTACAGTTCTAGGTTACAGCTGATAAAAATAGAAATCTGTTATTGACTTGGAAGGCGGGGTAACAAAAGGTGCTACTCTTTAAATTCCAATACAATGTGGGATGAATGAAAAGGTGACTGGCAACCAACTCATTGTCCCAAGCACCAGTGGTCTCCATCCCCTCAGGACTTCTGGGACTACAGTCATAATAGAAACATCTTTGTATAGAACTCTCCACAAGCTCTCTTTTCCTGGGCCTTCCTTGGTAGCCAGATATTTTCCCCAAAAGCTGATTTGTCTACTCATGCTAGGTGGTTGGGTGGACCAGATATCACATCATTTTATCTTTTTTTTTTTTTTTTTTTTTTTTTTTTTTTTTTTTTTTTT
>PVJS01045234.1:0-11075 GCA_004027185.1 Glis glis
GAAAAAAAAAAAAAAAAAAAAAAAAAAAGAAACTGGGTCTCAGTTGTGGAGGGCCTCAGTAAGTAGCTGAGGCTGGCTGCGAACCCAGATCCTCCAGTCTCAGCCTCCCAAGTACTGGGATTACAAGCGTGCGCCACCATGCCCAGCTAACATTTGACAAATATTTATTTGGAAAATTGAAGACATATTCTGCTGGACTAGGAAGAATAGAGGATTCAGTGAAATGTATGACCATATCTGACTGAACTCTACTGGAGATGGAGAGACCTAGAATATTAGACGTTTCTCATGTGCCTGGTTGCTGCAGGCCATATATATTTCTTCTAAATAAGTGAAGTTTTCTCAAATTTTTTATCATGTATGAAAGTGTTCAAACACCCAAAATTAAAGAGAATAATATAAGAGGAGGGTGTGGTGGTGCACACCTGTAATGCCAGCACTTGAGAGGCTGAGACAGGAGGATCACAGGTTGAAGACAGCCTCAGCAAGTAGTGAGATGCTCAGCAACATAGTGATACTGTTTCAAAACAAAAAATAAAAAGGGACTGGGGGTGTAGCTCAAAAGTAAAATGCCCCTGGGTTCAATCCCCAGTATCAAAAAAAGAGAGGATAATATAATTAATCTCCACAGTACTTATCATCCTGACTAAACAGCAAGATATTGCCACATTTGCTTTAATGTATACGTTCTCTCTCTTTTTTTTTTTTTTGGGTAGAGCTAGGGATTGAACCCAGGGGCATTCCACCTTTGAGCTACAACCCCAATTCTCCTTGTTTTTTTTTTTATTTTTAAACAGGGTCTCACTAAATTGCTGGGGTTGGCTTTGAACCTACAATCCTTCTGCCTCAGCCTCCTAAGTATTAGGATTATGGGTGTGTGCCACTATGTCTGACTCGTATTCTTCTCCTTTTTCTTCCTTTGCTAAAGTATTTCTAAATAAATCCCATACATTATCATGACCCACATATATATTAATGAACATTTCTTAAAAATAGAAACTTTTAAGCTAGGCATGGTGGTGCATGCTTGTAATCCCAGTACTTGGGAGGCTGAGACTGGAGGATCTGGGTTCGTGGCCAGCCTCAGCTACTTAGTGAGGCCCTCCACAACTTAGTGAGACCCTGTTTCAAATGGGGCTGGGGTTATAGCTTGGAGGTAGAATGCCCCTGGGTTCAATCCCCAGTACCACAAAAAAAAAAAAAAAAATAGAAACTTTTAAACCTTTTTTGCCTAGCACTCTAATACTAAATTACTAAGTATATCTTATCACATCAAATTTTCACACTGATGAAGTTTTCACACTGGTCTTGATTCTCAATGGTGTGGTTTCACCAGGCAGAAGAATGAGGCACTGCTAGAATGGAGGCAGTACACGCGTTCAGGTAGCAAGCTCTGGAGGCCACATTTCACGCTTGCCTCTGCTTGCTCCTCTCCAGTATTATGAGAGTGAGAGTGCAGATGTCAGTGTCATAGGGCCCAGAGGCAAAGGGACTGGGAGGGCAGCAGAGCATCACAGAAACTGGAGATCAATGTAGAGTGCTTATAATTTGGAAGTTGGTTTTATTATATCTAGATGTAATTTTTTCTTTTTTTCTGTGTGGAATAAACTCTAATGTGTAGGTTTTGAAGTGTAGATTTTCAGGGTATTATTATTAAAAATAGGAGAGTGTGTTAGGAGAGTTACATATTCTCTTATTTTTAAGAAGAATATAAGCCGGGCATGGTGGTGCACACTTATAATCCCAGTACTTGGGAGGCTGAGACAGGAGGATCGCAGGTTCAAGGGTAGCCTCAGCAACTTAGAGAGGCTCTCAACAACTTAGCGAGACCCTGTTTCCAAATAGAAAATAAAATAGTGAGGAGGTAGAAAAGAAGTAGGCAGATAGGGCTGAGGGTGATGGTAAACAAACTTCATTTCCTGAGAGGCAACAAATACTAACTTCCAAAGCTCCTGAAAAGGACCAGACCTCCCAAATGTCAAGTGACAATGAGATCAGAAGTTTCCTGAGAGTAGAGCCGGGCGTGGTGGTGCACGCTTGTAATCCCAGTACTTGGGAGGCTGAGACCAGAGGATCTGGGTTCGCGGCCAGCCTCAGCTACTTAGTGAGGCCCTCTGCAACTTCGTGAGACCCGGTTTCAAAATAAAGGATAAAAAATAGGGCCAGGGGTGTAGCTTGGAGGTAGAATGCCCCTGGGTTCAATCCCTGGTACCGCAAAAAAAAAAAAAAAAAAAAAAAAGTTTCCTGAGAGTGACCAGAACTTCACAAAACTCTAACTGTTCTGCTGATCAACAATCCCAGATTTCCTGAGAGTCCAGGAAACAAAGTCTGGAACCCCAACTGAGAGACAGAGACTCAAAGAAGGACACTATGCAAATACACTACACTATGCAAATCCCAGAAAACTGCTCTGAGACCTCAACTGAAAGAGGACTCAGAGAAGTATATAAACCCCTAGACCAGCCACTGTACACAGCTACCCACTCTGGGGAACCCTCCCTTTTGGGAGCTTTGTTGGCTTTGAGAGAAAGCAGTGTGTAACCCCTCAAGAGTCCTGGAAAGAAGAAGAAGGAGGAGGAGGAAGAGGAGGAGGAGGAGGAAGAGGAAGAGGAGGAAGAGGAGGAGGAAAGAAGAAGAAGAAGAAGAAGAAGAAGAAGAAGAAGAAGAAGAAGAAGAAAGTAGCATGGTGGCAGGAAGCCAGAGAGTCAAAGGAGGTCTGCCAGGCATGGTGGTGAACACCTGTAATCCCAGTATTTAGGAGGCTGAGACAGGAGGATGACAGGTTTGAGGCCAGCCTCAGCAACGTAGCAAAACCCTCAGCAACTTAGCAAGACCCTGTTTCTAAATAAAAAATAAAAAAGGTTAAGGGTGTAGCTTGGAGGTAGACCACAATCCCCAGGACACACACACATACAGAAAAAAAGTTTCTTCCCTGGAGGATCTGCAAGAATTAGTTGAGTTCTTTTAATTTTTTTAATTTTTTATTACATTTATTGGTGCATTGTAGTTATACATTTTGGTAAGTGTCAGCGTATCAGAAGCATGCATGCACACATTGCTCATTTAGCCCTCCCTCAAATCCAACCCCATTCACTCCCCCTTCCCTCCTTTCCATGTTCAGCATAGTGATCGACTCTGATAAGTTTGTTTATGCACATCATGTGCATTAGTGTATTTCCCTCTTACCCCCTCCCATCTCCCTCAGTTAGGTCGCCTTCTTTGCTCAACTAAAGTTTTCTCCTTCTTTGTCTGGAGTTCCTTCTAAGTCCCATTCTCCCTAGCTTCCACATATTAGGGAGAACATTCGACTTTTCACTCTTTGTGATTTACTAATCTCGCTTAGCATAATGTTCTCCAGTGCCCTCCATTTCCCTTTTGTTCTTTTTTTTTTGTGTGTGTGTGGTACCGGGGATTGAACCCAGGGGCATTCTACCTCCGCGCTACACCCCCGGCCCTATTTTTTATACTTTATTTTGAAACCGGGTCTCACGAAGTTGTGGAGGGCCTCACGAAGTAGAGAGAGAGAGAGAGAGACAGGGAGAGAGAGAGAGAGAGAGAGAGAAAGAAAGAGCTGAGGCTGGCCGCGAACCCAGATCCTCCGGTCTCTGCCTCCCAAAGTACTGGGATTACAAGCGTGCACCACCACGCCCGGCCAGGTAATTTTGTTCTTCTTTATGGCTGCATAAAATTCCAGTGTGTACATATCCCATAGTTTTGTGATCCATTCATCTGTCAATGGACACCTTGGCTGGTTCCAAAGTTTGGCAATTGTGAATTGTGCAGCTATAAACATAGATACACATGCATTAGTCTGCTAGTTTGGTTTTAGTTCTTTTTGGTAGATGCCTAAAAGTGGTATTGCTGGGTCATATGGTAGGTTCATTCCCATTCTTCTGAGGATCCTCCACACTGTTTTCCAAAGTGGTTGCATTAATTTGCAATCCCACCAACAGTGTATTAGAGTTCCTGCTTCTCCATATCCTCGCCAGCACTTGTTGTTGTTTGTGTTTTTAATGATTGCCATTCTAATTGGGGTTAGGTGAAATCTCAGGGTAGTTTTGATTTGCATCTCAACTGGCATTGCGGCTTCTGCAGGCCACCAACAAGGAAGCCAGGGACCTCCTCTAAAACCAGCACTGCAGAGCACCAGCGACGGGTGCGAGCAGCAGTTCGATCCCTACTTGGCAGAGTCCCCAGGGTCCGGAGGCCTGACCAGAGGCTGCAGCAGTGACTGAGCCCCCCCTCCCAGAGATTAAGAGCAGTGCTCATCGAGACCGTAAGTCAATGAGCCGCCCCAGGGGGAGACCACCCAGCGTGGCCACAGGGACTTGCGGGGTCTGGGACAGTGCGGATTGTCCCGGCGGAGGTGGGAGTGGGGTCTGCTGTGTGGGATGTGGTAGACGCGTGGATAAGCAGACAGTCCCTGGCGATATTTGAGTGGGACAGACTTGCAGCCTGCGGGTCGCAGCACCCTCGTAGAGTCCCTGGGGATCACCACAGGACATACAGCTGTGGTACCTAGGGAAAATTGGACCAAACCAGCCCTCTCCGTGGAAAACATGGAGTTCTGTGTTTGCACAGAATTGGGGCAAGGCGACACCCACTGCTTCTGTAGGCAAAGAGAGACACAAGCCCAGGGCCCCCTGCTGGTGACACCTGCCATAGGTGTAGATAGAGACATAGGGACAGCCCAAGTAGAGACCATGGAGACTCACGCTTGCAGTGAGAAGGGCAATAGCGGCACTGGTCACTTGCACAGGTAGTGAGAGGCACCAGGCAAGGGTCCCAATCACTGAAGGAGACCAAGAATTGGGCCTGCAAATGGACATTATACCAAGCAAGTGATAATAACCATTCAGTAAAGGCCATTCACCTTTAAGGCTCACCTAGTAGCAACTATCTACCTCCAGGATAAGAAACAATAAAGGGAGAGGGATTAGACATAGGATACCTACAGAGTGAGAGAGAACTACCAAAAGCAACAAAGGTATAAACATAAGAAATCTGAAATCATGAAAAGGAAGAATACCAAAGAAACAATGCGCCCCCACAATCCCACAACAGAACCCGCCAACTCAGAAGTGCAAAGAATGCCAGAAGGACAATTCAGAACCTCAATAGAGGAAATGATACAGGATTTCCGAAAAGAATTCAGAGAGAGACTGATAGAAATGAAGGAGCAAATAAGCAGGAATCAAAAAGAAGCTCTGAAGGAAGTGAAGGATGCAATAATTGAAATGAAGGCATCAATACAGACCATTAACAATAGACTAGACCACATGGAAAACAGAATCTCACTCTTAGAAGATGACCTCTCCAAAAATGAACACATAGTACATAAATTAGAAAAAACAATTCGACAGCATGAATTGGACATTGAAGAGATCTCAGCCAGTCTTAAAAGAGCAAACATAAGAATAATAGGCATAGAACAGGGAATAGAAGCTGAAACTAAAGGAATCAATAATCTATTCAGAGAAGTAATATTGGAAAATTTTCCAAACATAGAGAGGTCGATACACAGGTACAGGAAACATATAGAACCACCAATAGACAGGATCAGAGAAGAGGTTCACCATGCCACATAATAACCAAACTGACTCTAATGTAGAGACCAAGGAGAGAATCTTAAAGGCAGCGAGAGCAAAAGAGCAAGTAACATTCAGAGGCAAACCAATAAGAATCACTCCCGACCTTCCAAACCAAGTCATGAAAGCCAGGAAGGCCTGGAGCAACATATTCCAAACTCTGAAAGAAAACAACTTCCAGCCAAGATTTGTCTACCCAGCAAAGATATCTATCAATTTTGATGGAGAAATAGTTGAGTTCTTTGAAGTAGGTTTGAAGTTCCTATGCAAAAGGCACTTTACATTCCTTATCTTATCTACTTCTTGGTTATCATGTCAGGCAAGTAAGACTTTTCCTTTTAGAGGCTTAGAGAGTTTGGGTAGGTAAATTTCCCAAGGTCACATGATAAGTTAGTATGTAAGTAGTATTCAAAACCAGAGGTGACTGACTAAAATATTCACACTTCAATGCATGTATAATGCATAACTGTAACCGGGAGTGGTGGCGCACGCTTGTAATCCCAGTACTTGGGAGGCTGAGACCGGAGGATCCGGGTTTGCAGCCAGCCTCAGCTACTTAGTGAGGCCCTCCATAACTTAGTGAGACCCTGTTTCAAAAATAAAAGAATAAAAAAATAGGGCTGAGGGTGTAGCTCAGAGGTAGAATGCCCCTGGATTCAATTCCCAGTACCACAAAAAAACAAAAAACAAAAAACTAAAAATATAATTTATTGAAAGCCTATTTTTCGGTTTAAATTACTGTGCCCTAAGAAATACAGATTATATTTATAGAATAATAGCCCTTTATAGCCCTTATTAAGGGCTTTATTTCAAATTAGGTAGAAGTAGTAACAAAACTTAACAATAGGGTTGGGGATGTAGCGCAGTGGTAGATCCCTTGCCTAGCATGCACAAAGCCCTGGGCTTGATCCCCAGCACTGCAAAACAAAACAAAACAAAAAAACAAAGAAACAAACAAAAAGAAAAAAAATCCTTAACAATCATAGTATTAGTAATAGTAGCAATCATTCATATAGTGCTTACTATGTGCCAGGAGCTATTTTAAGGCTTTGCATATAGTAACTCATTTAATCTTCCCAACAACTATATAAGTTGGATACTTTTATTGTCCCCATTTCATAGATAGAGAAATTGAGGTACAAAATGGTTATATGACTAGCCTGAAATCACACAGTTAGTAAATGGCAGAGCTAGGGTTAGAGCCCTGGCAAGTTGGCTCTAGAATCCATGCAGATGCCTCCTAATAGTAACTTGACATATAGAAATTTAGATTTACTGAGTTTAAGATCAGGGAATGAGCCAGGCATCATGGCCCACAGCTGTAATCCCAATACTTGGGAGGCTGAGACAGGAGGATTGCAGGTTCAAGGCCAGCCCCAGCAACTTAGTGAGGTCCCTCAGCAACTTAGTGAGACTCTGTTCCAAAACAAAAACAATAAATAAAAAGAGCTGGGGAGCTGGAGGGTCTCTGGGTTCAACCTCCAATAACCCCCCAAAAATCAAGGAATGGATTTAATAAGCAGTGTACCTACAGCAACCACACAGACTTGATTTTATGGAACAGCTGTGGTCTAAAATATTCTGGCCAGTTGTCCACACAAGGGCACTTGAGTTTGTCAGACCATGTGCTACCTAAGCTGAAGTGTGCCTGGCTCACACCCCATTGCTAAATGTACTTGCATATATGATCTTGATTTAACTGTTCTATTTGTTTACTGATTTATCTGTGACTTGTCCTTCATTTGAGAATAAGTCCCAATCTTTTTATTGGGAAAAGCCAGCAACTTCCCCAAGTACTAGGAGGTCACATATAGGCTTAAAACAGTAATCAACTATAAATGGAAAATATTATCTGTCAGTTGTTTCCATATAGAATCAAGGAGGAAAATTACTAAAAATAATTCACTTTTTACTTCAACATTCATTGAGCAGTATTTTCTTTTGAACTTTTAAATTACTTTGATAAAAACAAAGCAAAATAACCCTGAGGGGTTCACATCAATAACTTGAGACTTTTTAAATTAATATTTTTCCAAAAAGATATCACTTCACATTAGGTATATGACTTCAAAAGTTTTGCTACAGTAGTGTTATTTTATTATATATCTTGAAGTTAATTTTCCCCAAATAATAAATTTTTCATTTTATAATTAAAAACATAAATAACTTTTCTCCTTTTTTAGCTTGACTTTTTTTTTTTTTTGGTCTTTTTGGCACTGGGGATCGAACCCAGGGCATTGCGTTTGTAAAGAGAGCGCTTTGCCACTGAGCTACATCCCAGCCCGACTTTTCTCCTTTTTAAAAAAAGTATTGGTGCATTATTCTTGAAAAATCATGGAGAATTTAAATAATAGATGAAATTATAATTTCCTAAAAATGTTTTCAAGTACACTGATTTTAATCTAGATAAAGTTTGCCCTTAAAGTCCTATTAACCACATTCCCTAAGGAACAACTAAGAGAAAATGAGAGGGTAGAACATGTTCTTATTCATGTGACCTGTTACTTGATACTTTCTTAAAGGCTGAATTTTAGCATTAGATCGTCATTGTTTCCATGAAAATCACATTCCAAATGCCTTATTCTGTAAAATGAGCACTTATGTCCAAACAATCTCATATTATTTGAATTTTAAAACTTTGAAATTGTACATTTGAAGCATGATCCTGGGATAAGAATATAAAACTGCTTCGCTCATTACTGTCATGCATTGCTTATGGTGTTGCAAATTGATACGGCCCTTTTAGAAAGCTATCTGGCAGTACTCCCAAAATGATTTATCTGTTAAAGCCTCTTGAACCAGCCAGGCGTGGTGGCACACACTTATGATCCCAGTACTTGGGAGACTGAGGCAGGAGAATCGCAGATCCACAGCCAGCCTCAGCAGCTTGGTGAGGCCCTCCGCAACTTAGTGAGACCCTGTTTCAAAATAAAAAATAAACAAAATAGGACTGGGGGTATAGCTCAGAAGTGCTCTGAGTGAATGTTCCTGGGTGCAATCAATCCCCAGTAGCACGCACACGCACACACACACACACACACACACACACACATGCACACCCTTTTTTTTTTGCAGTACCGGGGATTGAACGCAGGGGCGTTCTACCTCCGCGCTATGCCCCCGGCCCTATTTTTTATACTTTATTTTGAAACTGGGTCTCACGAAGTTGCAGAGGGCCTCACTAAGGAGAGAGAGAGAAAGAGAGAGAGAGAGAGACAGGGAGAGAGAGAGAGAGAGACAGGGAGGGAGGGAAGGAGAGAGAATGCGCGCGCGCGCATGCGTGAGCTGAGGCTGGCCACGAACCTGGATCCTCCGGTCTCTGCCTCCCAAAGTACTGGGATTACAAGCGTGCGCCACCACGCCCGGCCCGCACACCCTCTTGAATCAGTAATCTCACTTCTGAGAACTGGAATAAGGAAACAATCTGAAATATGGGATAGTATGTTCATGAAGAGATCCATTGCAATGTTATTTATAATAATATAAAAGTGGAAGCCAGATAAATGTTCAAACACACTTGTAACTTTTGTCATAAGCAAGCTTTATGTTTGAAGTAAGGAGATGGTATACAGAAGGTCCCTAAATTTTTAGTGTAATTTGGTCATCAAAACTAATCCATTAAGTTCTGATCATCATCTACCATCTTGCTATAGCTGTTTGAAGGAAGCAGGAAGAAAATTACCCGCTATCATTAGAGCTACATCAAAATTGCATTGAGCCAAGCTTGCCACCAAGAGCTCAACAGTCAACATGATGCTGAGCAAGAGGCAGGGAGGGGTTTGTGTTGAAGGTCAGGGGCCTACCTTAGTCCTGATCAGCTGATGAAATGATGTACTTCTTTTCCAATTACAAAATCCAAAATGGCACATCAGGTATTCATCTAACCAAAGAAGGCAGACCAAGTGGTAAAGCGTTCGTTGAACTTGAATCTGAAGATGAAGTGAAATTGGCTTTGAAGAAGGACAGAGAAACCATGTGACGCAGATATGTTGAAGTATTCAAGTCCAACGGTGTTGAAATGGATTGGGTGTTGAAGTATACAGGTCTGAATAGTCCTGATACTACCAACGATGGCTTTGTCCGGATTAGAGGCTCCCATTTGGTTGTGGCAAGGAAGAGATTGTTCAGTTCTTTTCAGGGTTGGAAATTGTGCCAAATGGGATGACACTGCCGGTGGACTTTCAGGGGCGGAGCACAGGGGAGGCCTTTGTGCAGTTTGCTTCCCAGGAGATAGCTGAAAAGGCCTTAAAGAAACACAAGGAAAGAATAAGGCACAGGTACACGGAAACCTTCAAGAATAGCAGGGCTAAAGTGTGAACCCACTTTGATCCCCCTTGAAAGCTCATGGCTATGCAGCGGCCAGGTCCTTATGACCAGCCAGGAGCTGGCAGAGGGTCTAACAGCATTGGCAGAGGAGCTGGATTTGAAAGGATGAGGCTGGTGCCTATGGTGGAGGGTATGGAGGCTATGACCACTATGGTGGCTATAATGACCGGTATGGCTTTGGGTCTGATAGATTTGGAAGAGACCTCAATTACTGTTTCTCAGGAATGTCTGATCATAGATGGGGAGATGGTGGGTTCAGTTTCCAAAGTACCACAGGGCATTGTGTATACATGAGGAGATGACCTTATTGAACCACCGAAAATAATATTTATAATTTTTTCTCCCCTTTTAACCACATGAGAGTACACATTGAAATTGGACCTGCTTGGCAGGGTTACTGGCGAAGCGGATGTTGAATTTGCTACTCATCAAGATGCCGTTGCAGCTATGGCAAAAGATAAAGCTAACATGCAACACAGATATGTGGAGCTCTTCTTCTTTTTTTTTTTTTTTTGCAGTACCGAGGTTGGAACCCCAGGGCATTCTACCTCCGAGCTACACCCCCCAGCCCTATTTTTTTATTCTTTATTTTGAAACAGGTTCTCACTAAGTTGCGGAGGGCCTTACTAAGTAGCTGAGGCTGGCTGCGAATCTGGATCCTCCCGTCTCAGCCTCCCAAGTACTGGGATTACAAGCGTGCGCCACCACACCCGGCCGTGAAGCTCTTGTTGAATTCTACTGCAGGAACAAGTGGAGGGCTTATGATCACAGCTATGTAGAACTCTTTCTGAATTCTACAGTAGGGGCAAGTGGTGGTGCTTATGGTATCCAAATGATGGGAGGCCTGGGCTTATCCAACCAGTCTAGCTATGAGGGTACTGCTAGCCAGCAACTGAGTGGTGGTCAGGGAGGGGGTTATGGTGGTCAGAGCCTTATGAGTGGACATGACCAAGTCTGCAGAAAATCTCCAGTGACTATCAGTCAAACCTCGCTTAGAGGAGCACTAAACAGCCACTACAGAAATATAAACTGGGCATTTATGGGAGCTGAATAGAATGGGAGAGATGTGTAGTATATCCAGTATGTTTGTTAAATGGGAAATAAAACGGATTCTCATCACTCTTGGTCAGCTAGCTTCCTTTCTCTCTCACTCTCTCTCTC
>PVJS01045235.1:0-16317 GCA_004027185.1 Glis glis
ATCACAAAAAATGAAGGGTCATATGTTTTCATTAATATGCGCAACTTAGGGAGAAGTGGGGACACAAAAGGGACTCCAATGACAATGGAGAACCCTCAGTGGTGCAAGGGAAGGGGTACAAGGGAAGGGGAAGGGTAAGAAAGTAGTGAATCCATGGAATTACTGTCATAAACAATGTGTATATATGAGATTATACCAATATCATTCTCAGTGCTATATGTGGGGGGGAGGTGGGGGGGAGGGACACCAAGAGCTGTGTGCATGTATGTTAACACCAAACTGATACTCATTGTAATGTGAGACTACAATGCACCAATAAAAACATAAAAAAAATTTTCAAATTTCTATATTCAACTGAAAAAAAAAATAAAGGATTCAGAGATGTAAAAAAAAAAAAAAAGGCCCAGGCTCACACCTCCATTGGAGACCATTTTGCCAAGCCATCCCAACTCCAGATTCCCTTGTAGGAAATGCTGAGGCCATCGTTGGAAGATT
Source organism: Glis glis (assembly GCA_004027185.1). Taxonomy (NCBI): domain Eukaryota; kingdom Metazoa; phylum Chordata; class Mammalia; order Rodentia; family Gliridae; genus Glis; species Glis glis. The sequence goes on from PVJS01045235.1 coordinate 496, forward strand.
GCAGTCTCTCCCCTCCCCACATCTGATTCTTTCCCTCTCTCTCATACAGGTTTTGTCCTGCATGGTCCATAAGCTTATGCATGCTAATCTCTGCCTGAGTCTGTTCCCAGGGAACTTAATCTAAGACTCACTTGTGTTTGAAAAGGAAAGTAGGGGCAGACAGAAGAATGAGTATCTAAACCTCAGACAGTTTTGCTTTCTGGAGAATGGAGTGTAAGGAGAAATGCTTGTGTTTTTTCCTGGGGCAGGAAAGTTAGGTTAGACTCAGCCCTAAAGACAATAGGTTGAGTTACTTCATTTCAATCCATAACAGTAAGAATGTAAAACTGAGTGAATAAAGAGACTGAGGAAGTACCAAATTAAAAACTTGGTGCAAAAAGTCTGTGTTCACAGAGCTGAACAACTGGAAAGCAAAGTATTACTTGCTGAACTCCAGGAAATATTGGCATCTTGAATTTTAGCATTCAAGATAGAAATCATTTTTACCAGAAGGGAGTGCTGATTTTACTTAAGAGCAATTTGAAATCATACTTAGTTTAACAGAATGCACTAGAGTTCTGAGCATGCTTTCAGTTTTTCTGAAAATGTTTGTTGCTCGATCACTCATATAGTTGCAAACTCTCATAGCAGATGGCAAAGTGTTAAGAAAAAATAATACAATTTAAAACTTTGGAAATTTTATATTTTATTTTCTTCTCAGTGAATTTAGGAAAACATTCTTGTATATAAACTTAATAGGAGAATACCTCTATATACAGTAGAAGCATAGCATGAGAGCCCCTGACAATGTATGTGAGCCTTTTTTTTTTTTTTTGTGGTACAGAGGATTGAACCCAGGGGCATTCTACCTCCGCGCTACACCCCTGGCCCTATTTTTTATACTTTATTTTGAAACTGGGTCTCACGAAGTTGCGGAGGGCCTCACTAGTTAGAGAGAGAGAGAGAAAGAGAGAGACAGGGAGAGAGAGAGAGAGAGAGAGAGCTGAGGCTGGCCATGAACCCTGATCCTCCAGTCTCCGCCTCCCAAAGTACTGGTATTACAAGCGTGTGCCACCACGCCCGGCTGTGAGCTTTTGAATGAGAAAAAGCAATGAGAATAGTTAGAATAGCTTGGATATATAGTTTATGCATTGTGGAGGTGGAGTCTTCAGTTTTAAGTGGGCCATCCTAATTACTGACAAGGTAAATGTCATGTGTATATATACACATATTTTTCAAATCTCTCAACTGATTATTTTTAACCACGTTGACTTTTTTCAGACATTTAAATTTCTGTATTTTGCACTAATCAGTTATACAATCAAGTTTTATAAATAACATATTAACAAATAAATACTCTTTTCCAAATAAGCAATTATTCATAGCAGGAATGTCCCCGGTTGAAAATGCTGTTGAAAAACCAAACAAGAAGGGAAAATAGTTCAGGAAAATGACCAAATAATTCAAATACATGTTTTATCACTCATTTTTTAAACAAAGACTTATGTATATTTGTATGTAGGATAAGGATATGTTACTATGAATGACATTATTACATGTCTGATGAATACAGTAGCTATTTAATTTATAATTTCAGTGGTAGGAATAGAAACCTTTGGTAGGTTTAAGCCTGTCTTTAAAAGAATATCAGTATGTAATGCTATCCTTTCTTAAATATTTCTTGCAATATACTGTATTTTTTAGAAATAAAAAGCTTGGTTGGTCTTCTAATGCATTGCTTTCCTATTGACACCATCTGGTATGTTTGGTGGCTACAATATTAATAGATACTTTTTCGGTAAGAATATAATACTATTTGTCATTCATACATAGAGGTAGGTTTTGCTGGCCCATCAGCACAATGTTCTCACCTTCAGAGAGAGTGTAGACAGAATAACTAGACCATAAAAGCAATAACCTTAGAATTAAACCCTAGAACTATTTTATGAATTAATTACAACACTGTTTTATATCTGTGTATTATAAGGTTTTGTTTAAAAAGGACCAACTCTCACTTTTCTTTTATGTAAAGCAAATGAAAATACCCATGAAGAATTTAAGTGAAGAAAATTTGCACATGGTTCACAAGCTATTCAAAAATAACATTCTAAATGAAATACGTCAACATATTCTACTATTTTTCCAGCATATTTATGATAAACAATTTGGCAAAAGGAAAATAAAATATGATTGTATATAATAAATATTAGAGTAGAAGCAGTTTATAATTATCACACACTAATACTAAAATAATTTACTATGATTTTCTATGGCCTTTCCAGCTGTACTCATTTTTGGAATATATTATGACCATTTACTTGAACCAGGAATACTACTTCCACCAAATAACATACAGAATGGAGCTTTTAGGCTTGTTTTATGATGCATCAATATGTTCTCTAAACTGCTTCATACACATTGAAATTTCTTTTGAGAACATATGATAGTGAACTATGTATTTTCTTTTTTTCATTTCATTTCATTTATTGGTGCATTGTAGTTATACATTTTGATAAGTGTCAGGGTATCAGAAGCATGCATGCACACATTGCTCATTTAGCCCTCCCTCAAATCCCACCCTATTCCTCCCCCTTCCCTCCTTTCCGTGCTCAGCATAGTGATTGACTCTGATAAGTTTGTGTATATACATCGTGTGCATTAATGTATATCCCTCTTCCCCCTTCCCATCTCCCTCAGTTAGGTCGCCTTCTTTGCTCAACTAAAGTTTTCTCCTTTGCCTGGAGACCCTTCTAAGTCCCATTTTCCCTATTGGCCATTTGTATTTCTTCTCCTGTGAAGCGTCTATTTAGTTCACTTGCCCATTTTTTGATTGGATTACTTGTTTTTTTAGTGGTGATATTTTTAAGTTCTCTGTATATTCTAGATATTAGTCCTCTATCAGAGGAGTAGCTGGGAAAAATCTTCTCCCATTCTGTCGGCTCTCTGTTGAGGTTCTTGATTGTTTCCTTTGCTGCACAAAAGCTCTTCAGTTTAATGCAATCCCATGTATTGATCCTCATTTTAATTTTCTGTGCCTTTGGGGTCTTGTTGAGGAAGTCTTTACCTGTGCCTATGTGTTGAAGTGTTGGACCTATGCCCTCTTTAAGTAGCTACAAGGTCTCTGGTGAACTATGTATTTTCTATTAAATTCTATCTTATATTTATATTATATTATATTATATTATATTATATTTCCATCATAAATAAGGAAGTGGAGAGGGACCTAAATTTCCTGAGAAAGTCAGAATTGTTCTCTGAAAGTCCAACGGAAATATTTCTCAAATTGAGGATCACCACATATCAGAGGCAGAGGGATTTACATAGGGTAAAACTCTGGACACAGAAAGTACCTAATTGTGATTGCTGTAGGGAAGATTCTATGAAAAGTAAGAGCTATCATTTGCCTGAATTATTTCTCTTCCTAAAGAGATAGATTGAAAATGTAATAGGGTTCACATTAATGTTAGAAAGTCTATAAGGCATGGTTACATTATTCTTTGGCAGTTACTTTAAAAATTATATACAATTAATTTGTCAGAGCCATTTTGTTTTATGTTAATTAAATGCCTAGACACTTGTTCTTGTATGAGATTAGACTATCAACATTAGTTCAACTCCATTCTAGAAGACTGCAATACGGTGTTTATTACTTATGTAAATTTGGCTAATTACACACCAACTCAGTTATCTTATTTATTGCATTTCAATTAGTATCCTTTTAATAGTCACTAACTCTTTAATTAACTCCCAGGAATAAGAGGTGTCTTGTTAAATGTAAATTAAATAGATTTAAATAGAACAATAGATGGCAAATGGTAGATTTACTGCTAATGCTATAGAAAACTGTTGCTGGAAGTTCTAAATGTACCCCATACCATCTGCCTTCATCTCTAGGCAAGAAGAAAATGCTCTTTTCCTTAGAATTCTTTTTAGCCCAAAGATAAGACCAAAGCAAAAACAGAAGAGTGGCAAGCTTTGCTGTGTTCTGTTTTTTCATGTGTGGGTTAAATGTTAAATGTAAGTTTTGTCTTATTGTCAATAAAAAAAAAGTCTAACAAAGTGGAGAACTAGAAGAGAAATTTTTTCTTCAGTGTGGAATCGCTTCTGAAATGAATATTAAAAGGCCTAAAAATAATGCATGACCACTGATTTATTTGTCCAGGGCAGAAAGGAACAAACTACTGTAGCTCTTCCCTAAGTGCTCCCTTGTGACCTAATGAGGAAATTAATTAGCAGGGCACCACGGTGTGGCAGCTGCATGACTTCAGGGGTGCAGGCATGTCAGCGGGCTGACACTGTAACCCAGTTTTGTTAGCATTAATGTTTCCACTTTAGCCAGATTATTTCTCAGAGGTACAATAAAGGCTTAGCTTAGCTGTAGAGAGAATCTACTTTCATTTAATAGCAAGTTTTATTCCTTGTAAAGGGAGTTTGAGAGTATTCCTGGATTCTGTTATTTATGTTTGGGGACTGGCAGAGTTTGTCACTCCAAACACTGGAAATAGATGGAATGATTCAAACTCCTTTGAAGAGCTCACAGAGTTTGTAGGAGGTCTGAACATTTCCTAAGGAAATTAATCTTAGCAATATCCCAGAAAGATAATATATATATATATATATATATATATATATATATATATATATACACTCCTTTCCCCATGAGACTTTTTTGTACTCATGCACCTGGAGGGTCTAGTCTTATCAAAACTATTTCAACCAGCATATCTAACGATGCAGCATTCACATTCTGAAGTGACATGTCTGAGTTTGGGTCATGGCTCAAACATGCAGCAATCTGAATTGATGAATTGGTACATATCTTTCCAAACTATAATTCTTCATATTTTCAAGAGGAACAATAATTATTAACACACTGAATTTTATAGGAAGATTGACTGATGTTTTATTTGAGGATAATTTTAAGGTATTTAATATAATATTTGACACTGAATGATTGCTGAATTACCACCTTATCTATTAAAATATTAAAAGGTTATATTAACCTCAGGGACAAAAGCATGTTGTTTTATGTGAATGAGAAAATATACGCTATTAACATTTTGTAAATTAAGAACTGTTTTCCAGGCTCAAAGTAAAATTATTTGCAGCACTTTATTTTCTTACATTATGTGATCAAAACAAAACAAAAATCTAAACTGCTTGTAGAAATTGTATTTATAAATTATGCAATCAGGATTCTTTGTAAAGTATTCCGACCTTAGGCAGTTAAATCTCATTGCTATAGACTGAGTGTTTGTGTCCTCAATAATTCGTATGTTGAAACTCAATCTCCAGCAGGACAGTATTTGGAGGTGAGGTCTTTGGAAGGTGCTTAGGTCAAGAGGGTTTAGCCCTCATGCATTGTATTAGTGTCCTTCTAGTCTCTCTTTCGCATGAGAGGACACAGTGAGAAGTCTGTTGTGAGCCAGGAAGAGGGTCCTCACCAGACATCAAATCTGCCAGCATCTTGATTTTGGACATCCCAGACTTTAGTACTATGATAAGTAAATTTTTGTTGTTTACAACCTACCTAATATTGGTATTCTGTTATAGAAGCCCCAAAGGCCCAAGACACTATCTTAATTTTTCTTTTAACTTTCTTGTCATCCACACTGTTCATATACATTCCATTTTAGCAAACCACTTCACAGCAGTAGCCTAGACCTGATCTCCCAGAATGGTTCCACCTCTAGAATCTTAAAACCCATTCCTCACTGGACATACTCTAGGCCTTCAACACTCTTCTAAAGCAACTGCCCAGCTACTGTCCCTCTTTCAATTGTGACACTCACCTCTGGCTGAGCAGCAACTCCATGTGTAGGGCACGGATCTCTCGCCTTCCCACGTCCTCAATTCCAAATGTTTCTGTATCTCTGTTCACCCTCACTTTTATCCAATTTTAAAAGAAGAAAAGAGCTTCAGCTTGTTGGTGTATACCCTATCACTTGATCTCTTCATACCATTTCCTCTCTTCTGTGAAAACATGTCCTATCTTTCATACCTAAATCAAGCAAGCAGATCTGCCTAGGCCCTGAGCACACCTTCTAGTTACTACTCTCTGTCTCTCTCTGTCTCTCTCTCTGTCTCTGTCTCTGTCTCTGTTTCTCTCTCTCTCTCTCTCTCTTTCTCTGTCTGTCTCTTTCCTTCTCAATGAAGACCATGAATGGGAACATAATCGAGGGTAATATCCACTTTGTTATACCATTTCCTTCAAATAAACAATCGCCCTCACCTCTTTTCTGATCAACTGGTAAAGGTCAACAGTATCATCTTTATTGCCGAATTTAATGGTTAGTGCTTAACAAATTAGGCACCTCTACCTTAGCTAAAACTGTGATATGTTGTTTTCTGAAAACATCCCCCATCCTGTTTTTTAATCTCCCTCTGGTTCTATCTGAATTCTCTTTTTATACCCTCTCAAGACCTTTGTTAGCTTCACTGTTTTAGAAAGGCCATTATATTATATGTTCAATGGCTCAATTCATGGCTTACTTTTCTTCTGATTTTCCTATATTTATATCATTCCATCCATTCCCATGAGGTATCTATTACCCATACTAAAATCTATAAAAGGTATGTCTCCGGAGCACTCTTGAAATCAAAATCTTTATGGACCACCACACAATGGAACCGTGCTTTAGATATCCATTACTAGATAGGAATTGTAAAGTACAACATTAAATTTTGTAACTTTTCCAAAATGCTGTACCAGTGAAGAAGAAATACAAAAGTTCATTAAAATATATACCATATATGTATATTCTTTAAAATATGACCCCAGAAATATACAATATATTTCACCAACATTTTCACAACTCTGTTTATGATAATGATTTTATCTAATAATATAAATTTTAATGCAAATGCCTCAAACAAAATATTGGAAAGAATGTTCCAGCTTTCACTACTATGCCTCCATAAACTCAAAGGTCTTCCTCAGTAGAGCATCATTGAATAGATGGTTGAAAATAAATAACTGTTATTAATAATCTCTGTGGTAAAAATGCAATTTGAAAGGTCTTAATGTGCTTATGTGAAACTAGTTTATCAAATCATTTATAATATAAAAATAGTCTGAGCATCATTTTTCCCCTGCTTAGAACAAAACACTTATTTTGAAAAGACATCTCTAATAATAAAGTGATAAAAGAATGCAGGCAAATTTTACCCTGTAATTCATTTTTTGGTATTTTTTAAAATTTGGATTTTTTTGAGAGCAGAATTTGAATATTGGTACTTGAAAATTTTATCATTTATATCATGCTACACTGAACAGATTCTTTCAAAGGGAATGTTTATTGCCTGGACGTGTGGCTCAGTGGTAGAATAGGTGCCTAGCATATATGAGGCACCAGGTCCAATTCCCAAAAACACAAAAATAAAAATAATAAAGAAAATGTTTATGATGGATTACTTTCCTAACTTATTTTGATATAAATTGAATTTTTAATTTTTTTTTAATTTTTTTTTGCGGTACCGGGGATTGAATGCAGGGACGTTCTACCTCCGCGCTATGCCCCCGGCCCTATTTTTTCTACTTTATTTTGAAACCGGGTCTCACGAAGTTGCGGAGGGCCTCACTAAGTAGAGAGAGAGAGAGAGAGAGAGAGCGCGCGTGAGCATGCGCAAGGTGAGGTTGGCCGCGAACCCGGATCCTCCTGTCTCCGCCTCCCAAAGTACTGGGATTACAAGCGTGCGCCACCATGCCCGGCGAATCTTTAAATTTTGAATGCTATAACTGCCAGCACAACACAAGAGTGGCCTCACTTTTTTTTTTTTTTTTTTGCCATACCGGGGATTCAACCCAGGGGCATTCTACCTCCGAGCTAAACACTAGGCCCTATTTTTTATCCTTTATTTATTTATTTATTTATTTATTTATTTATTTATTTTGCGGTACCCGGGATTGAACCCAGGGACGATCTAGCGCCGAGCTACACCGCCAGCCCTATTTTTTATCCTTTATTTTGAAACCGGGTCTCACAAAGTTGAGGAGGGCCTCACTAAGTAGCTGAGGCTGGCTGTGAACCCAGATCCTCCTGTCTCTGCCTCCCAAGTACTAGGATTACAAGCTTGAACCACTACATCTGGCCGCCTCCTTACTTTATGTAGTCACAAGTCCTGCTAGAAAAGTAAAGTCACAATGTTTTACTCATCTGATGGTAGGCTGAGGAATAGGAACTCAGTGATCTGGAAAAATTGTAAACACAGTTAATATTCATGCAACTTTTGTTTTCCTTTGTGATGCTGGGAATTGAGCCCAGGGCATTGCACATACTAGATGAGCACTCTACCGCTGAGCTATATCACCGGCCCCAGAGTCAATCTTTAATACTTCTGTCATAACCACTTTTAAGAGAGAACAAACTCATTCCACATTTTAAAATATTACATATTTTACATATATACTATATAATTTATATTATTTAATATTTTATATATTTATAACATATGTTTTATATTATATATTTGTTACTATTTATTTATCATTATATATTTATATATTATATATTTATAGGTTCATGTTATCTTTGCAGAGTCTGAGAAAATAAAGGAGGCAAGAAAGTTACAAAACTTTGGAAATCTCTAAAATTGATATATACATATAAAATTGTTGTTTCAGCTAAGCCACCTGAGTGTAAAGTTATAAACTCTTTAAATACTTGCTAAATATCTTTTTCCTGGCTTTTTAAAGTTAAGTGATCAAATTAGAATAAGATAGTGGACTTAGTAAAACATTTAATAAATTGCCTTTCCTCTCTATTCCTTCTAGTAGAATTTCAATATTTTTCTGAGACCAATTGTTCTTAGTATCTTAGTTTAACAAGAATGGAGAAATAGAAATAAGGAAGAAATTTAGCCAGATACCTGCCATCTTTTTGACTGCTATTGGATGATTCTCCTGCTCCACTGAATAGGTAGGACTCTTTCTCCTTTCATATACATCCCTTCTAAAACTGTGGGATCCCTGTGTCAATGCAAACTTTTGAGATGTAGAAAAAGGGAATTTGAAATTTGACAGATACATAATAGAGAGATTCAAATGTTAAAGAAAACACCTAGAGAAAAACAATTTTATAAATACATCTCATATGTTTATATGTGTATGAGAACATATTTTATAAACATAATCCCTGATACATCTATTCATAATAATCAAGTAGTACAATCCACTGAACAGATTACTATAGTAAACTCAAAATGTCTACTATTTTAATAGTTTTCCATTTAATTCTGCACATATAAAAATGACCAACTATGAACTAGATAACTGTGAAACAAAGGTTTCATAGGTAAAGGTTAGAAAAAAATCTTTGACCTATTTTATCATGGTTGTCTTTTTCTGTCCCTGTTTATCAACATATATTTAGCTAGTACACATGACTTGTTTTTTTTTTTTCTCCTGGTATCCATGGAGATAACAAGGGACAAAGGTCATGGCTTCACAAAGCATTTCCTCAGGTAATTGCTCAATTTTCATAGCTCTCAAGCTGTTACTAGTGAGTAGTTAGGTTATGTCCCCATAGGCTCTCTATCATGGATGTTTGCTAACTCATCCATTTCAAAATGACCTTAGAGAAGCTTAAAAAATTGGAAGCTGTGGAAACTTCTGTGGTTTCTATGGTTCAAATTTGAGTGAAATGGAACATGAGAATTTCTTTAGCATATTGTTTAGATAGAAATAAAATAATAGCCTTAATGATTAGGGCCATTTATTGTTTATTTCAGTAAATAATCGCCTGCGGAAACTGATGGTATACTAACTCAGGGTAATACGAAACACACGAGAATTTTTTTCAGTGAGAAATATGTCATGAACTATAATTTGGCAAAAAACAAAAGGGTGAAAAGAAGATTCCAAAAAATTATCTCATCTCTGCAAGTGATCAATGTGATACATTCACATGGTTCCCTTAATTTTTATACCAACTTTATGGCTGTAATTTCTAATAAACAATCATAATTTTCCTATACCAATTTAATGCCCATAACTCTTAATATATCTGAAATCTTCTAGACTTTAAATGAGACATTTGTTTATGAAAAACAAACTATAAAAGCTTCTTTCTATTCAGTCTGGCATATCTACAGATTTTCTTTATCCTGATGTGTAAATAAGATTAGACATAATCATTGGTTATTTCTCAAAATCAGAAAGGCCTTTCATTGATAGTTACATTTATTAGTTATTGGCTGATAATTAAAAATTGACTTAGTTAAGAAATCCAATAGAAAAATAATACATAAATACTTTTATCTTCAAATAAACTCGTGTTTGAAAAAGAAATTATGATGAGAATAGTTGAACATTTCCTTCACACTATGAGAATCATTGCAAAATGACTAGGCTCTGGCTATGAGCCTGAAGTAATAATCTTTTGCATGTGTCTCATTGTTTACATGTAAAAAATTGACAACAGTAAAGGAACAGACATTTTCAATTGAGAAAGTTTGAGCCATACTCTATCTCAATGTAACTTATGTTAAATTATAACCACCTGACAAATCTAGCTTCTTTGACTATATCCTATACAACTTACACTAACATGATAATATGCTACAAGTAGGGAGTTAATGACATTTGTATGAATAAAATGGATTTTAAACTTTGAATAAAGTGTTTTCACCAATAATTTTGATGCACTTTGATGTAATTAATGTTACTAATCAATTTGACAACTAAATCAGATATTGTTACAGAACTAATTATTCATTTGAATTATTTTCCCTTCAAGTAATTCTTTTAATTAGAGGGTTGTCTTAGCCTGTATCCTATTGCTATAATAGAATACTTGACACAGGATAATTTACAAAGAGGTCTGTTTTGACTCACATTTATGAAGGTCCAAGGGCACAGTGCTGGCATCTCTTTGCTTTCTAGTGAGGGCAACATGTGGTCACACGAAGAAGAGAGAAAAGGGGGCAGAGTTCATGTGATAGCTAACCCATTTCCACAAGAAAAATATAAACATTTTCATGGAGGCATATTTCCCATTACCCCAAATGCCTTTTAAAGGACCCACAGTCTCTCAACATGATTGCATTGGGCACCAAGCATCTAGGTGAGTTTGGGTAGGGCCAAACCATATTCAAACCACATTAAGGTTTATCATTACAAATTTATAGCCTTTTCTTTGAATTTAGCAATGTGCAGCATTCATTTTTAAATGAGTTTTGTGAATTCAAATGAGAAAATTATAAAAAATAGAGTGAAGATCAGATTTACATTCATCTCAGAAAGGAAAATCTTATATTTTTATTAAGTATTTATTTCTAAAATTTTAATTAAATATTTCAGAATGCAGACGCTGTTATACTGCTTTCCTTTCATTTTTACTAGCCAATTTAAAGATGCTATTCTAATTTTATTCTACATTTTCTCTCTTGATTTTAAGTTTCAAATTTAAAATGAAATTAAATTTTTTAAAAAATGAAACAGAAGAACGAGCCCAGAAGTAAAGCCACACATCTACAGCCAACCAGATTTCAATAAAGGTGCTAAGAACACTCATTGGAAAACAGACTTTTGTTATGTGGTACTGGGAAAACTGGATATCTACATGCAGAAGAATAAAAACAGACTTCTATCTCTCAATGAGTACAAAAATCAACTCAAAATGGATTAAAGACTTAAAAGTAAGAAACTACTAGAAGGAAACATAGTAAAAATGCTTCAAAGCATTGAAATGGGCAAGGATTTTTTTGGACAAGATCCCAAAATCATAGGAAACAACAACAACAAAAAGTACGGTAAATGGGATTCAGAGCTTCTGCACAGCAAAGGCAACAATCAACAGAGTGAAGAAACAACCTGAGGAATGAAAGAAATATTTGCAAGCTATATGTTGACAAGAGGTTAGTATCCAGAGTATATAAAATGCTCTAAAGACTCAATAGCAAAAAAAAAAACCCTCAAATAACCTGATGAAAAATGGGCAATAGATGTTAATAGACATTTCTCAAAAGAAAACATACAGATAAGTCAACAAGTATATGAAAAAAATTTTCAACATCACTAATCATTAGGAAAATGCAAATCAAAACCACTATGAACTATCACCTCACACCAGTAAGAATGACATACCAAAAAGACTAATGACAAAAATTGCTGGGGAGGATGTGGAGAAAAGGTGATCCTTGCATACGGTTGGTAAGAATGTAAATTAGTTGAGCCTTTATGGAAAGCAGTGTGGTGGTTCCCCCCAAATTAAGAACAAAACTATAATATTATCCAGCTGTCTCCCTCCTAGGTATATATCCAAAGGAAATGAAAGAAGTATGTGAAAGGGATGTCTGCACCCCCATGTTCATTGCTGCAGTATCCACAATAGCAAGAAATGAAACATGCTAGGTGCCCATCAGTTGATGAATGGACAAAGAAATGTGGTATATATATACAATAGAATACAATTAAGAAGTAAAAGAGAATGAAATCTTGTCAGGAGATAGTTAATAGCAAGTGAAATAAGCCAGATATAGAAATGCATGTGCCACATGATCTCACTCCTATGTGTAATAGGAGAGTAGAGGAATGGAGGGATGAGGAAAAGTTGAGAAATGGGGACTAAGTTGCAGTTAGATTGAAGCCAGGAGTTCTGGTGTGCTATTGCATGGTGGAGTACTACATAACAATAATGTACTATATATTTCAAAAAGCTAGAAGAAAGTATTTTAAATGTTATTGCCATAAAAAAATGATAATTGTTCAAAAAGATAAATATGCTTACTCTGATTTAAATCTTATACAAGGTACACATGCATCAAATCATCACACTGAACAACATATGCATGTATCAATACACCCCATTATTATATACAGTGTTTGTTCTTATATATCTTTTAAAATAAATTTAATTTAAATTTTAAAAATGAATAATTTCAGTATATTGTAGGAAAAATCTACAACATTCTTCTTTTTTCCCCTCACAGATAATTAATTATAGACAAATTATTTTGGTGAATCTACATAATGCAAATAAAAAAGCTACCCATTTGCATTAATTTTCCTCTGCCTAAGTAACTCTATCAGGCTATTAATGTCCACAACCATAGCAAGAGAAGATCACCTACTTTCAAATTAAATTTAACCTTTCAGAGTATTAATTATTTACTCAACAATTTCCTTTCTCAATATTCAAGTACAGTATTACTCACATGCTTTGACTTTCATGACAATGAATAAGTACAAAATGAGACAAAAGGAATAAAATCCTCCTGGTTGAATTGGTTTTAGGGAGTTTTATTTTAGCTCTTTTAAGTAGATAGCATTAAAAAATAATGTTTTCAGCATTTGAAATTTCTAATTAAACGAGGTGTGTTGTGTAAAAATATGTTAATGTAGAATGATAATAATTTAAATATTCATTTGTATCTAGTAGATTTTTTACACACAGGGTAATTAAATTAAAACTTAATGAATCAAGCATAAAGTTCAAATGTGAAGAAACACATGATACCTTTTAAGAAGTAAATTATTACTATCATCTTCTTACAATCATAGTAGTTTGCTGAATTTACTGATGTTAATTTTCTTACTCTCTCAGAACCAGTTAAGTGAAAAAGTGAAGGCATAATAATTTTCTGCCTAAATTATAAAGTCCTGTTTTTCAGTAATTCCCATTCCAGAGCCGCATCCTTAGAGATTCTGACTAGATTAGTTCAGAGGCAGAATCAGGCATTGGTACATCATCAAAACTCCCAGGAGATTATAATATGCAATCAAGGGAATGTCCGTTTAATTTCCTTTAAGACGATTTCTCAACTTTGTGGAATTTTGAAATGATCTGGGCAACTTTAAAATACACAGGTCCCTGGGTCCCACCTCCCCCAGATAGTCTAATTTAATTCTGGGCTGTATCCTGAGCATTCGGCTCTTTAAAATGCCCAGATGATTCCATGAGCTGAAGGGTCACCTGCAGCAGTCACCAATAAATTTTGGGTATACGCCAGTTGTTCCACACTACTGCTGCAACAGCATCCAGACCTGGCTCTTCAATCTCATTTTGGATTCACTACATGTTATGGTTGGATATAGAATTCTCCCTGAAAGACCTCATGTGTTTAATGTTCAGCTGATATAATTCAATCATTAGGATTCTAATCTCGTCAGTGGATAAATCCTTTGATTTCTCTTATATTGTCCAGTTTTGACATGTGTCTTCTTCTCATTACCACTTCTCGTTTTCTCCATCAACCTCAAAACCTATACATGACATACTGCTTCTTTTTCTTTATGTTTTTTGCACAGATAGAGATTTTACTAACTAGCTGGAAAAAACTCATTTTTTATTTTCGTTTTAATCTATTTAAATAATACATTACTACATTGTTTTTGGTCCTATTGTTTTCCACTATTTATCTGGTTAGAGTTGGGAGTACTGAAATTTACCTTCATTACAGTTTCAAAACCTAATTTCTGAAATACACTGTGGAATAGCATACTCGAAATCAAACTACAAGGGAGTCACTCAGTAACTGAAATACTCACCAGGTAAGCTTTGTAGGTTCATGCTGAATATAAAATTCTTTGAAATACTGAATTATACAGCTCCAGATTATAGTCTGTCTTTTTCCATTTCTTTCAGTGAATGTGAAATTATTGACTTCACCTGGAGGCCTACCCAGATGAGGAAGTAATTCAGGCTTTATAGTGAAAAAGCTATTAATGAGGTGATTTTTGCTATTTTGAGAAAAATGAAAAGAACAAATCCTTGCTTCTTGATTGCACAAAAGGATGATGATGATGTGTGTGTTTAACATAAGACCATACACTGAACAGTGATTTCCAGGTTATTTATATCTTCCATATTACCCCTTAATGACTAAATAAAGAGGGGAACAGATACATGATAATTCTGAAAAGGAAAAAATACTCAATGTAACTAAAATAGCTCAATTTCTGTATACAAAATAGACAAATATATTGAAATCCATATCCAAAGAGGTAATATAATTTTTTCTTAAAAAATTGCAATGAATGTAATGTATTCTTGACAGTATAATAATCAAACTCTTTTATTGTGCATAAAATTTGCCACTTTTTTAAGTTTCAGAGTCAGATAACCTCAATTTGAAATAGACATGGGGATTCAGCTCAATGATAGAGCACTTGCCCAGCATACACCAGGCCCTGGGTTTAATTCCCAGCACTGCAAACAAACAAAAATGACATAGAGACTCAACTCATAAAAAGTCAACTTTGTGAATTATGTGGTAGCTAACACAAAATAATTATTATATTGTAGAACTTCACATTGCACTTGGTATGCATTTATATATTACCTATTGTTATATAATTGTATAATGATGAATACATTTAGGTACTTTTGGAGTAGCACATAGCTTAAGGAAGAAATATGCTGGAAAAGAATAACATTAACTCTCAAAAAAACCCAAATTATTGCATTTCACAAATGTTCATTATAAATTTGACAGATGGAAAGGTTGCACAACACATACTATACAAATAATATGATAACCACTATTCTTTATGCTAAATTCCACATGGCTAATTGATTCTGATTTTTTTTTTTTTTTTTTTGTGGTACCAGGGATTGAACCTAGGGGCGTTCTACCTCTGTGCTATACCCCCGGCCCTATTTTTTATACTTTATTTTGAGACCGGGTCTCATGAAGTTGTGGAGGGCCTCACTAAGTAGAGAGAGAGAGAGACAGGGAGAGAGAGAGAGAGAGAGAGAGAGAGAGCGTGTGCGCACGCACGCGCATGCATGAGCTGAGGCTGGCTGCGAACCCGGATCCTCCGGTCTCTGCCTCCCAAAGTACTGGGATTACAAGCGTGCGTCACCACGCCCAGCTAAACATATTCTTTTTTTTTTTTTTTTT
>PVJS01045236.1:0-16318 GCA_004027185.1 Glis glis
TTTTTTTTTTTTTTTTTTTTTTTTTTTTTTTTTTG
Organism: Glis glis; assembly: GCA_004027185.1. Classification (NCBI taxonomy): domain Eukaryota; kingdom Metazoa; phylum Chordata; class Mammalia; order Rodentia; family Gliridae; genus Glis; species Glis glis. The sequence continues at coordinate 36 of PVJS01045236.1, forward strand.
CGGTACCAGGGATTGAACCCAGGGGCTTTCTACCTCCGAGCTACATCCCCGGCCCCTATTTTTTATACTTTATTTTGAAACCGGGTCTCACGAAGTTGCAGAGGCCTCACTAAGTAGCTGAGGCCGGCTGCGAACCCGGATCCTCCGGTCTCCGCCTCCCAAGTACTGCGATTACAAGCGTGCGCCACCACACCCGGCCCTGGTTTTATATATTTTTATATTTTTATTTTAGATGCATACAAATTAGTACTCCTTTCCTCTTCCTGGTTCAATTGAACATTTTAGCATTATACAATAACAACCTAAATTTGCCTTTTATGTTAAAGTCAGTTTTGTCTAAACAAAAAAAAAAGAGAGAGAGAGAGAGAATATTGGAGAATTGGAGAAGCAATACTCTCCTTTTTTGGTACTGGGGATTGAACCCAGGAACATTTTACCTCTGAGCTACATCCCCCAGCCCTTTTTATTTTGAAACAGGGTCTCGCTAGGTTGCCAAAGTCTTGCTAAGTTTTTGAGGCTGGCCTCATACCTGTTATCCTCCTGCCTCAATCTCCCAAGTACTTGTATTATAGGCATGTTCCACAATGCCTGGCTCCAATAATCTTTCAGTTAGTATTTAAAACTTTTGTTTTATTTCACTTCTTAATTATCTGCATATATTGATAAATTATTGAAAATATCATATAACTAGAATTTTGAGGGTAGGAGGGCTTACCCAATGAATTCCTTCCATTTTTTTCCTCATGATTTCCATTTTTCTCCTTTCTAGCTCTCTTGAATTCTTTAGTTGTTTTTTTTTTTTTCTTAATCCATTCTTTTCTTGTGAGGGTATACCAACTCTATTCTTTTGATGATTATCATAGTTTACCATATATTACATCTTAATATCTAAAGTTAATATCATAATCCACACCCTAAAACAACATAAGGAAATTTATAGCATTATTTAGACCAATTCCCTCACATTTACATGTATTTTTGTTAAATCATTTAGCTTTGTTCTTTCAAATTCTATGATTTAGATATTAATATTTTATTTTAAAAGATTTGTTTGAAATTCACTCTATATTTATTAATTTCTGTTTTCACCAGTTTTCCAGAATCACAAGTCTTCCTTTTAAGACTATTTGCTCATTTACGGAAGTAGATTCTTTGGCAGGTCTCTTGGTGTAGGCATATTGATGGCAATATATATTTTCTGAATATATTTTTAGTTTGCCTTCATATTGATGAATATTTTTTCTGGGGACACAACTCTAAGGTGAAAGTTAATTTTTCTTAGCCCTTTGAATATATTATTTCCTTTCTCAATGACTTTTACTATTGCTACTGAGAAATCTACTTTTTGTCTAATTGTCATACTTCTGTAGGGGCTTTGGGACTATTTCGGCCAATGATAGGTAAGCAGAAAATGTGTGTATAATTCCAGGTTGAGACAATAAAATGTCCTTCATATATCTCCATTCCTTTATTCCACTTCCAAAGCAAATTTGGAGACTTATGCTCAAAATGGCAGAGAGAGTATCAAGATCAAAGCTGCTTGGTTTACTGAGTCACTGCATGAGAAACATGTGATTGAGAACACCCCTGTGGAGAATGGCCAGCTGTTATGTTATTAAGCATGTGGAGGTTCTTTAACTACAGCATAAAGTAGACTAGTGTACAACCTCCCTCAGTATAGGGGTTCTAGCATATGTTTAATTACAATCTAAGAAGGAGGGTAAGCATGCATAGATATAATTGGTAGATACAGAAACTCTTTGAAGTCCTTAGAGTTCATAAGCATGTAAAGAGGTTATGAGATCAAAATGCTGTAGAAACTTGACTTAGACTTTCTGTTTTTGCTACTTCCTCTTTTCTCCCCTGCCCCATACATAGAAAATTAATCAGGATTCAATGAGTTTCACAATTTAAGTTTACAAGCCTTCATGGGAGAAATAATTACAGTATTTTTGAAATATACCTTATTCATTTTTGGATAATATAACAACCTTATTTTTGTTGGTGCATTATAATTGCACATAACAGATTCACAGTAATATATTCATACATGCACATAACGTTACGTGGTCTGTTTTCTTTCCCACACCTCCGCTTTTCCTCTCCTCCTCCTTTCCCCATCCTTTCCACTACTCTAATTCTCATGAGGTCCCTTTTCTCTCCTTTTTACTCTCTAGCTTCCCATATGAAAGAAAACATGTGGCCCTTGATTTTCTGAGTCTGGCTGATCTCATTTAGCATGATACATTCCAGGTCCATTCATTTTCCTGCAGATGACATAATTTCATTCTTCTTATGGCTGAGTAAAACTTTAATGTACATATGTATTTATACCACATTTTCTATCCATTCATCTGTTGTTGGACACATAGGCACTTTTGTTTTTCAGACTTGCCAGGTATCTTTTGAGGGGATTATGTCTTTTTACATACTAGTTCTTGTAACGTTTAATTCTTCAAGTATTGTACAGAGAATTATTTTCCTTTAATTATCTGAGATCCTAAGGTCTAAATTTTTTTGGAGATCTACATTTGTTTGTTTTTCAGTTGGCTCTCACTCATGGTCATTTTTTTTTTGTATTATGATACATTTGATTTGAAGGCCATAGGTCTTAGTCTGTGGAAACCTGGAGAACTAAAATTATGATACTTTCTCCCAGTGGGGATTTATTTTTGTTTCTTTTTTAACCTGGTTCAAAATTCTAAGTTGAAAGCTCTTTTGTTCTCAGTCCTTCAAATGTATTATTTCCTGATGACTTTTATTGTTACTACTGAGAAATCTACTTTCATTACAACTCATACTTTTGGGGGCTTTGGGACTGTAGACTGAGGCCATTCATTACCTTTCTGAGTCCAGTCCAGGAGACAGGGACTCATTTTCTAAGGTTGTAGGTAGTGGAATGCTTAGTCTCTTGATTACAATCCTGATATTATGTTTGCCTTCAAGGTGAATGTCACTGGAAGCCACTTGCTCAAGAATGAACCTCCTGTTTTGTCATGGGCCCCTTTGCAAGCTTCCTGATATCTGGACCCAAGCAAAATAATGAAATATATTTTATACTAAATATAAGTGTTTTGTAAGAGGTGTCACACATCCAGTCTGCCATTCTGCCTCACATATTTTTTAAATATACCTTTATTGGTGCATTGTAATTATACATCATAATGAGGTATAGAGTGATAGGAAAATGCATATATACAACGCTTGGTGTTTTTCCCTCTGGATCCTATCGCCCTTCCTCCCCTTCCCTGTACATGTCATTGAGATTGGTATTGATAATTTCATATATGTACATAGCATTATTTGAACTGTTGACATCATCAAGTCTCCTCCCCTTGCCCAGACCCCCTCCATTACTACAATGGAGTCTCTCCTTCTTTATCTGAAGTCCCTTTTGTTACCCAAATTCTCTCTAGCTTCCACATGTGACAGAAAACACATAACTGTTTACTTTTCCTTTCAATTCCTATTGCTACTGGTAAAAGTCAGAACAAATAATTTACAAAAGGCATTATTAGCTACATTATTAAAACCCTGTTTGAGAAAATTATAAAAGAAATCAGTAGTGTGTGTATGTGTGTGTGTGTGTGTGTGTGTGTGTGTGTGTGTATTCTGGGGAAATAAACTAGGATTTCCCCCAGAATTTTGATGATCCAGCTCCTAGTCTATTTCCCCAGAATCTTGGTGAATTCTAGAGAATTGGAATGGATGTGTAAGTGGAATGATCATTACATAACTCAGAGCTCAGTGGGGTAGTGAGTTTGTTCTATAATAGAATCAAGATTATCAAACATTTTTACAAGCTGAAGCAATAGACTAAATCTAATATCTAAAATTAAAGGGGAGATAAAATGCATAGAACTTCAGTAAATAAAAAAGAAATACAAAAATGAAGATACATTCATAGTTTAGCAGCAATATATATAAACTGAGGGTTTTAGTTTACCTGAGTTTAAAGTAGATGGTAACAACTGATGATAAGCAAAGACATAAGAGGAAGAATTGCCTGGAAAGAAAGGATTCTTTTAAAAAGCAAGAAAACTACAATTGAAAAACTTGAAAATATTTGTAAAAAACAAAAAAAAAGAGAGGAAGATAAAAAAAGTGGGAGTATATATATAGAATGAACTGGAAATTCCTCCAAGAGAAGTGTTTAGGATTCGGAAGAGTCTAGATCATTTTGAATGCCATTGAAGTCACAAAGATGAACTTTGTGGTTATGGAACTAGAAGAGAGATTTGAAAGATACAGTGGAGAATGGACTAGCTTGACAAATGACTGAATTTGATAGGATAATAAAATGTCAAATGCAAAATCAAGATTTCTGACACCTGTTTAATAAATTTTTAGCATATAGGAAGAATTTAAAATGACTTCCCCTTTTCTCTTACTCCCTTTCAATCTGTGAATGTGATGTATGCTCTGAAATATGTATGCCTGACTTTTAAAAGTCCTGGTTAAGAAACAACAACAAAAACAACAATGAATTTGATAAATAAGAGAAAAATAAAGATTATGACCTGACCCAGGCTTGGTGATGCACACCTGTAATCCCAACACTTGGGAGTCTGAGACAGGAGGATCGCAGGTTGGAGGCGAGCCCAGCAATTTAGCAAGATCCTAAGCAACTTACATGGATCCTGTTTTGAAATAAAAAATAAACTGCTAGGGGTGTAATTCAGACATAGAATGTCCTGGGTTCAATCCCTAATACCAAAAAAAAAAAAAGGAAAAAAATTCTGAGCTAGTGATTCCAGTGTCCCATTATTCTAAAATCATTCTTCCTTTAGTAGCCAAATAAAAGATCTCAAGCTCCCACAGTACTTAACTGCCTATTCCCATATCCGATATCCTCTTGCTTCTCACATCTACATCAGGGCTGCTGCTTATAACAGCTTTGTTGAGCTCTTCCTGCCTTATGGTAAAAGCAGTGTTGCAATGTAGTTAAGAACACGGGCTGTGAAGTCAGAACAGTAATTTAAGATTGGGCCTGTGGCTTCCTCACTGCACGCTATTGGGAAAATTAAGTCTCACTGTGCCTCATTCTCCTCAACTATAAAATGGTGATGACTATGTGAACCTACCTGAATGGGTGTTCATTCTTTCATCTGACAAATGTTTACTAATCCCCAAATACCATTAATTATGATGAGAATCAACAGGATGGGAGGTTTTTGGCACATGCATGTGTGTGTGTGTGTGTGTGTGTGTGTGTGTGTGTGTGTGTTTGCCAGTGATAGAGAAATGTGACTAGTTTGGGACATGTTGATTTTCAAGTGCCAGCAGTATTGCTTTATAATAGAGTTCAGAAGGGATTAAGTAAAAAATGCAAGTGTTCATTTTATTTCGTAAAAGCTCCATAAAGTATACTAGAAATTGATTTTGAGACAGCAAGCATATAATAAGTGAAGAACAATGCTAGTTGAGCTGCTTGAAATTAAAAGCTCTGTTTCAGGGGGGAAAAAAACTTAAAAAGCAAACCAGTTAGATGAATCCAAGAGAATTCAATTCCCTCTATGGCTCAAAGTCCTCAGTAGTTTCCAGCTGTCTACAAAAAGCTCCAAATCCTTAACTCAGCCTTCAAGGCCGTCAAGGATCTGGTATTCCTCTTCATGTCTAACATTTACTTTCGTAAATATTCTAAGCTCCAGCTAATCTGAATGTCCCACACCTCTATCTTTATGTTTTCAATCAAATTCTTTCCCAAATCTAACAACTTACGTTTCCCCAGCTTCACTTATCCAGTTCCCCTCCTTCCACCAAAGGCCACATGTTTTCACAGAGACTTTCTTGCTGATTCAAAATAAAATGCCTTTTGTATCCCTCCTCTAAACTCTCATAGTGATTGTATCTGTATATGGCACAATTCTATCTTTCTGTGGGCCACCTTCTTATACCCATTATCCCCATTCCAGCTTCCCTCCATCCCTCCTAGGTTTTGTTCTCGGTGCCCATCTCAACGCAATCCTTGCAGGCACATCTCAAGTCTATTTCCAGGGAGCCCAGTTGAAGTCAGTGGGAGAAAAACATGATTAAGTAAGCAATATGTAAATGCACTTTAGATAATCAAAGTTTTTAAATTGCTTTTCCATGCACAATAGAAAGTCATTTACCTTTAAGAAAAGCACCAGAATGAGATCAACTATAAATGTTCACTAAGCGGATTTTCATGCATGCTATTCTGATTTTCAGTTCATTAGTCTTATACTACATAAGCGAAGTCTTCATTGGTCAAATACTACATGCACAAAACCTTCAAACAAGTGAACTGACATCCAGTCAAAATATAATAAACCAAGGCAGTGACATTGAATTTCACTCCAGGGTTTTCCAGCATAAATAAAGATACTAGCAGTTTCTTCCCCTAACTTTCCCCCTCATTAAGAAAGCACAAAAACTTTATTTTATTAAAAACAAAGCTATCATGGAAATAAGAGGGGAACTTAAAGAACCAGTTCTTTCCTTATTTTTTACATTCCCGCCCTTTTCCCCCAAGCTATTTTCTGCCAGTAACATCCATTCCTATATTACATTCTACTCACCAGTGTTGTCATTCTCTTCTACTTTTTGTTTACTTTTTAAATAGAAGCAACAAGCATCAGACTACTTAAAAACTTACATATACTGGAAAACAATCAACAATGAGGAGATTTTATTAAATTATATAAAAGCTTTTTTAGGAATACTTAACATTATCATTGTGCTAAAAAAGTAATTTTCAGTGACTCTAAAGAATGTAGAGATATATAAAGAATAATTATAATATTACATATTTAATAACAGTGATTATCAATAAGAGCAGTAGCAAAAGATGGTAGAAAAATAAAATTTATAATTCCACTATAATGTTGCTGCAAACTGTCCTCATCGTAGAGGGCATTAGGATGCAAAATCTTAGCAATTCTGACAGATCAGTGAAATGCTTACTGGGAAGGCATGAATTGTGCAAAGAACCTTTTGCTTCATGCAAATGCATTTAAATGCTGCTTGATAGTCCCTGTCATTTATGACTTTTTATGTCAAGCTCAGAGATACACTACAGCATAGAAAGCTCAAACAAGGCCATGCATATTTCTGCACACTTTCAATTCTGTTAGACTGAAATGTATGAAAAACCCAGATGCAAAAAAAAAATTAGCAGAGAAGAAAAGGTATAGTACTCTGTTGTCTTGGGTTTAACTTTAAAGATGACAGTCCATTGAAGAAAACCCCTAGTGCACTCTTATGAGGAAGTAGATTATCTTCCCGTTACAGGCTGTGCTGAGGGTGAACCAATTGTTTTTACCCAATCTGAAATGAAGCTAGGTGTATGAGTTACAGGCTAGTAGAATTCAAAGATTTTTCTTCCCACTGCAAGCAGTACTTTAGCAGCACTGTTAAGAAAGAAAAAACCAGAAATGCCTTACAACTAACACAGAATAAAATACTGTACCATCTAGCACTGATAGGCTGTGACTTGGATGATACTGAGCAAAGCCTGTTGAACAAATGATGGAGATTCATTTGCATGTGGTGTGTGGCGCTGTGTTGGACTAGGTCCCACTAAATAAAACCCTTTCATAATTTTGAATTAGAGGAGGTTAAATAATTGAGGTTAAATCCTTAAGCACACTATAAATCCCTCCTCCATCCAACATTATAATAGGAATAGAATTGCTCAAAATTGGGCTGTAAGGAAATCACAATAGTGAAATGTTCATTTATTTAGGAGTGGAACTATAGTTGACTACAACCCGTCCTAGAACTTCCACAGGTTTTCCATAAAAATGAGTCTCCTGGCTTGACAATATTTAAAGAAAAACATTGCTAAATTTGGTGCCAATTTCTACTCCTTCTGGTTTAATATTTTGGCATTTGGCCAAAGAAGTCACCAGAAGGTGAATGTGATCCATCTATTAACAGGCATTGCATTATAGCTACGATCCAAAAAAGTGCAACTTCTAGAGTTGGAAGTCCACCCTATTCTGTCCCCTCTGGCCGTTTCCCTGTCTTTGCCTCTTGGCTGGTTTAGCAGCCTGCTGGCTGGTCTCAGTGCCCATATTTTCTCTGCCCTGCTTCCAATTCATCCTGCACATTTTTATAGCCCAAATCCCTTTGTACTAGAGTCTTCTATTTCTTTTCATCGCACCTAGTGTGTGTTCATTGTAGTGTTTTTCATACTGTACTGTACTTACCATTTACTTGTTTTCCACTCCTACTCGAATGTAAGATCCCTGATGCTACATATTGTGTTTAACATTTTGGTGTTTTCAGCACTAAAAACAAATCCAGAGTATACTAAATATGTATTAGACCACCTGTGACTAAATGGGTGGTCCAAAGTAGTAATTAAGGTGGACATTTGTAACAGAGATTGGGAGGTAGTGAGGTCAGGAGATGTCCAAACAGCCTTTTGTTGCCTATCCCTTTCACCAACATCTAAAGGCTGACCCCATTTCTTCTCCAGGGAAACTCACATGACTCCCCGTTTTCCGCAGACTCCACCTGGCTCAGATTCAGTGTGTGAACCAGCAGAGAGTTGACATATTTTCTTTTCCTGTGTCTGTCATGGGCTTCTCAGCTATCAGTGAGAGATTCCCTTTAAGGAACTAAGTCATATTACTCAGAAATTCACACCAAAAAAAATCCCCTAATTTTTGTCTAATCACTTTATATTGGGCATGTCTTGCCTGTCTTGTGACAGGATAAATATTACATATGAGGGGCCAGATATTATACTTTGGTTCTGCTTGTATCCAGCAGTGTTAGGCAGCCAGTAGATCCTGAAGTAGAGAAAGATTGGCTAATTCATCCCTGCACTATGGGAACTATGGGAATCAGGACTACCTGGAACCCTGAAGTCTGATCTCCCCATCACATTCAGCAGACTCTGAATTTCAGATTGCCAGACCACCTCTGAGAGCACATCCTGAATGATGCACTCATCTGGAAACTGATTTTTTAATTTATCTGTGCCGAACAAGTGAAATGAAAGTTCAACTGCAAATTTAAATGCTTTTATTATGAGAGAGGCTATTAAATATTTTAGTGTAAATTAAACTGATATTTGTGCAGTGATGAGTTGCCTTCTGAAACCGAGGAAATGAGCCCTGGTTCCTATTTCCACTAAATTTTGATGTTGGCAGAATCAGTGCCTGAGAGCTCAGTGACCAACCAAGGGTCTTAAAGTATGTCCTAATTCTCTAGATAAATTTTTCCACCTATACTTTAAATGAAAAGAATTTGGAGAATTTAATATGTGGCTAACTCTTCCATATCAGAAATAAGGAGCTGGAGCCTTTGAGGACTGGGAAGTAAAATGGCAGAAACAAATAGTGATGCCTTCCAGGACTGAGGGAAGTTTGCAAAAGTTTGTCTTCTCCCTCCCACATTCAGAACCATGCTGTTCTTTGCCCAGAAGTTAATTGGCTAAACTGCGAGTTTACTGTCAGAAGGCTGCTTCTCATATGCTTTTTACATCTTCACAGCTCGGCTTCTGCTCTTTCCTTTTCATGGAATGCTCTCCTGAAAATTTCTTCTTTCCTTTATCATCCTACATATCTCCCACTCTATCTTCAAGACACAGTCCAGGTTTCCTTTCTCCAGGATTCGTTCTCTCATCCCAATCATACCCAAAACATACAACTGGCTTAATGTGTAGCAATAATATTTGTTTCTATTATCTACTTGTGTAATGTTCTCTATGATTTATTTGAGTCAGGGACTCTCACAGACTCATCACTGAGTCCCCATTACACAGCACAATGCCTGGCCCACAGTATGTGCTCAGTAAATGGTTTCTAAAGTAGACAATGCAAAATTTCCCACTTCCTTTCATGCTTTTCCTTCCTCATTATTTGTCTTCTTATTAGAATGTCACTCCTCATGGTGCAGTAAGAATGTGTGACCTCTGATTATCAGAACACTCTTTAAGCCCCCTAGTAGACCTAGACCTGACAGAACCCCACTCCTGGTCATCTTTACATGCACATTCTCATCACACCAATGGTAGGTAACTTAACACTCTCATTGTTCACAGCCCTGATTTTGCAAATGATTCAGAGAGGTTAGTACTCACAAAAGGTCACCTAGCTATTTGGTGGCTCTATTGAATATATGGCCAAGTTCCACCTTGGTTTTTTGTTGTTGCTGTATACTGAAGATTGAACCCAGGGGTATTCTACTTCCAGACTACAATCCCATCCCTTTTCTAAAAAAATTCTTGTTTTGAAACAGGGTCCCACCCCCAGTGAATTGCTGAGGCTGTCCTCGAACCTACGATCCTCCTGTCTCAGCTTCCCAATTACTGAAATTACAGGTGTGTGCCACAGCACCTGGCTTTCACCATTTCTTATTTCACACACATTATATTCTCCACATTGCATTTTCTGTGTCCCATAATATCAAGACTGGCTAGATTACTTAATATATAACTAACTAATCCATTCAAAGAGCTGGACTACTCCAACAGAGATAATGCTTCTCAAATAGCAGAAACATCAGGTACCACCACCATGAAAGAAGACAATATAAAGTCATCGGTGTATGATGATGACCTTTAACCACACCAGTATACCAATTCCTACTTTATACCCAACATCATTTTGTGTTTACTAAGATCTTACTGAAGATGGATGGCAAATACATTCTGTGCTTCCTTGGGGAGGTTGAGGTAGGGAATAATTGATTTTGGAATGGAGTGAAAGTGTTTTGTGAAAATATCTTAAATTGCCAAAAAGGATCTTCAATCAAAAGGAACCAATAGGGAGGGGACAAGATGGCATCAGAGTAAGGACACCGAGAGGAGCCTGTCTCTAAATTGTTTTGGGTGCTCCGAACTGAACAGCCATACACATCCCACACGACATTTTTGGGGGATAGGAACTAAAGACAGTAACATTTGAGAATACATAGAAGCCCATCGATTGACATCCAGACCGAAAAAGGGTTAAAAAAAAGGGGGGCGACCAACCAGAGATGGGAGAACAATAGCCCCATCCCGGACAGGTTTGCTGGACCAGCAGCAACCCTCAGAAGACCCGGAAAATAGTATAACCAGCAACCTAAGGCCTTTTTCACAGATATCGGGATCACCAACCACAAAATCCGACAGCCCCAGGACAAAAGGACAGAGAAGGAAGACTGCCATCCACCTCCATTGCAATCCACGGATCCTCCGCACACACAGCAGGAGAGGTGAGTGCTGTAGCCTCACAGAATAACTGAAAAGAGCCCCCCCCCAGAAAAAAGAGAGGGTGGGGACACAAGCAGTCTGTGGCTGTAGCCACACAGGAAAATCTGAGGAATAGAGCAGGTCTGAAAGCTGCAGACTAACACAGCACTCTCTGGGGAGCGCGGCGTCCCCGCCTCCGCATAGGACGCCCCAGAGAGACTCGGCAGCAAGCAGAAGTGGGAAGATGAAAACATCAGCACTCCCCACCTGCAACCCAGAAAACTCGGAAAGCTTTCACCCCAAACGGGAAGAGAGGGCTGGCCTTGCTGCCCAGCACACAGGCGGAGGGAAAGAGGGACACCAGCGGTAGAGAGCTGCGGCCTTCCCCATCCCACTCAGTACCCAGCCGCAGGGTGCATCCACCTAAACAGACAGACCCAAAGGGACTCGGGAACGGGATGCCAGAGTTTCCCGCCTGAGCTAAAGTGGAGAGAAAAGTGGGTCGCACGCAGGCTGCAGAGCACGCTTCCCCATCTGCGCCGGGGATAGCCCCGGAGGGACTCCACTGGTGGAAGCTGAAAGCCCCAGTGTCCAGGCATACAACCCGGAAAGCCTGGAAAGGTTTCATCCCAAAAGGGAAGAGAGGGCTGGCCTTGCTGCCCAGCACACAGGCGGAGGGAAAGAGGGGCACCAGCGGTAGAGAGCCGCGGCCTTCCTCCTCCCCCTCAGTACCCAGCCACAGGGTGCATCCACCTAAACAGACAGACCCAAAGGGACTCGGGAACAGGATGCCAGAGTTCCCTGCCTGAGCCAAAGCAGAGAGAAAAGTGGGTCACACACAGGCTGCAGAGCACACTTTCCCATCTGCGCTGGGGATAGCCCTGGAGGGACTCCACTGGCAGAAGCTGAAAGCTCCAGCGTCCAGGCCTACAACCCGGAAAGCCCGGGGAAGTCCTGCAGTAAACGGGAGGGGAGCGCTGGTGTACCACTGGCTTGCACCCAGCTGCAGGGGTCCTCACCCAAACAGATAGGCCCAAAGGGACTTGGGAACTGGACTCCAGAGTTCCCCTCTTGAACTAAAGGGGAGAGAAAAGTGGGTCGTACGCGGGCTGCAGAGCTCGCTTCCCCGCCTGTGCCAGGGACAGCCCTGAAGGGACTCTGTGACAAGCAGAGAGGGGACAAACAGGTCCACAGACCTGGACACCTGGATCTCATCAACAACTCTATTGCAGCAGACAGAAGGGAACCTGGAGTAACAATCTACTGGCAGAACAACAGTGGAGTGATATGGGACACAGATATTGAAGAACATATTGATAAACACACAATAGAGAGCTAAGAATAACCACACAGGAGAGGCTAGCCACCTTCAAGACACACCTAGCAATAAATATCTACATCCTGAAGAGGTGACTATACAAGGAGGGTAATTAGGCACAGGAAACCTACAGACTGAGAGAGAGAGATACCAAAAGCAACAAAGATATAAACTTAAGAAACCTGAAATCATGGGAAGGAGGAACAACAAAGAAACAATGAGCCCCCACAACTCCACAACAATAGAACCCATTACCACAGAAATTCAGGGATTGCCAGAAGGACAATTCAGAACTTTAGTAGTAGAAATGATACAGGATTTCCAAAAAGAATTCAGAGAGAGCTTGAAACAAATGAAGGATCAAATAAGCAAAGAATCTGACACCCAAAATAGGAATCAAATAGAGGCTTTGAAGGAAGTGAAGTATGCAATAATTGAAATGAAAGCATCAATACAAACTATTAACAATAGACTAGAACACATGGAAAACAGAATTTCACTCTTAGAAGATGACCACTCCAAAAGTGAACGCATCTTACATAATATAGAAAAAACAATTCGACAGCATGAATTGGACATTGAAGTGATCTAAACCAACTTGAAAAGAGCAAACCTAAGAATAATAGGCATAGAAGAGGGAATAGAAGCTGAAACCAAAGGAATAAACAATCTTTCAGAGAGATAATATTGGAAAATTTCCCAAACATAGAAAGGGAGATCGACACCCAGGTACAAGAAACATATAGAACTCCGAACAAACAAGATCAGAGAAGAGGTTGACCACGACACATAATAGTCAAATTGACTAACATAGAGGCCAAGGAGAGAATCTTAAAGGCAACCAGAGAAAAAACCCAAGTAATGTACAGAGGCTAAACAATAAGAATCACCCCCAACCTTCCAAACCATGTCATGATGGCCAGGAGGGCCTGTGGCGACATATTCCAAACTCTGAGAGAAAACAACTTCCAACCAAGATTTACCTATCCAGCAAAGATATCTATAAAAGTTGATGGGGAAATAAAAACCTTCCATGACAAACAGAAGCTGAAAGAATTTATGTCTGCCAAACCAACATTAGAAAAAGTACTCAAAGTGATTAACTATAAAGAAGAGATAATGAATAAACACCAGAACTAAAGAAACAATAATTCCCATCAAACAGCCAACTAAGAAAAGGGGGGAAAACACTACCTCAAATAGAAGTCAAAACTCAAAATGTTAGGAATTAAGAATCATCTCTCAATAACCACACTGAATATAAATGGACTCAATTCCCCAATCAAAAGACATGAGGTAGTAAAATGGATCAAAAATCTCAATCCATCTATATGGTGCTTACAAGAAACACACCTTACAAGTAAAGACACTCACAAACTAAAAGTAAAAGGCTGGAGCAAGGTAATCCATGCCAGTAGAACACGAAGACAAGCAGAAGTAGCAACTATGATATCAGACAAATTAGATTTCAAGCCTAAACTTATCAGAAGAGACAAAGAAGGTCACTTTTTACTAGTAAAAGGAACAATCCAACAAGAGGATATAACGAAAGTCAACATTTATGCCCCAAATATAGGTGCGACCACTTTCATAAAACAAATTCTTCATGACTTTAAGTCACACATAGATCCCAATACAATAATATTGGGAGACTTCAACACTCTCACACCACTCGACCGATCTTCAAGACTAAGGGTCAGTAAAGATGCATCAGACCTAAGGAACACCATAGGTCAAATAGACCTACTAGACACATACAGAATATTTCAACCAACTACAGCCGAATTCACATTTTTTTTCCACTGCTCATGGGACCTTCTCTAAAATAGACCATATCATAGGCCACAGAGTAAGTACTAGCAAATTCAAGAAATGTGACATAATCCCCTGTGTATTTTCAGACCATAATGGAATGAAACTAGAAATCAACTATAAGAAGACACAGAGAAATCTCATAAACACGTGGAGACTGAATGCCACACTACTGAATGAAGAATGGGTCGAAGAGGAAATAAGGGAGGAAATGAGGAAATTCCTAGAAACAAACAAAAATGGGGAAACAACATATCAAAATCTCTGGGACACGTTGAAAGCAGTATTAAGAGGAAAATTCATAGCACTGAGTACTCACATAAGTAGATCTGAAAAGCACCAAATAAACAACCTAATGACACACCTCAAAGCCCTTGAAAAGCAGGAACAGTCTAACCTCAAAGCCAGTAGAAGACAGGAAATTATTAAAATTACAGCAGAAATCAATGAAGTGGAGAATAAAAAAATAATACAAAAAATCAACAAAACCAAAAGCTGGTTTCTTGAAAAAATACACAAGATAGATAAACCATTAGCCAACCTAACCAAAAGAAAAAGAGAATCAACCCAAATTACCAAAATAAGAGATAAAAAAGAGATATCACAACCGACAGTGCGGAAATACAGAGGATTATCAGAAACTACTTTGAAAAGATATACTCAAACAGAATGGTAAACCTTGAAGAAATTGACAAATTTTTAAACACATACAACCTTCCAAAATTGAATCAAGAAGATATAGAAAAATTAAACCAACCAATAACAATCAAAGAGATTGAAGCAGCAATAAAGAGCTTACCATCAAAGAAAAGCCCAGGTCCAGATGGTCTACCAGGTGAATTCTATAAAACATTTACAGAAGAGCTAATCCCAATACTTCTCAATTTATTCCATGAAATAGAAAGAAATGGGACACTCCCAAATACATTCTATGAAGCCAATATCACATTAATACCAAAACCAAATAGAGACAGCTCAAGGAAAGAAAACTACAGGCCCATATCATTGATGAACTTAGATGCAAAACTTCTAAACAAAATACTAGCAACACACATTCAAAACCACATCAGAAAAATTATACACCATGACCAAGTCGGGTTTATCCCAGGGATGCAAGGCTGGTTCATCATACATAAAACAATCCATGTAATCCACCACATAAACAGAACAAAAGACAAAAATCACATGATCATTTCAATAGATGTGGAAAAAGCATTTGACCAAATCCAGCACCCATTCATGCTAAAAACACTGCAGAGAATCGGAATAGAAGGAACATACCTCAACATCATAAAGGCAATATACAATAGGCCCACAGCAAACACCATACTGAATGGGGAAAAACTTCGAGAATTCCCCTTAAAAACAGGAACAAGACAAGGATATCCGGTGTCACCACTCCTTTTCAACATAGTACTAGAGACTCTAGCCAGAGCAATAACGCAAGAGAAGGAAATAAAAGGAGTACAAATAGGAAAAGAGGAGCTAAAACTATCTCTATTTGCAGATGACATGATAGTATACTTAGAAGATCCAGCAAACTCAACCAAGAGGCTTATAGAACTGATCAATAAATTCATCAAAGTGTCTGGATACAAAATCAATCTTAAAAAATCAGAAGCTTTTCTGTACACCAACCATGAATCCACTGAAAAAGAAATCCAGAAGACATTTCCACTCACGATATCCCCCAAACAATAAAATACTTGGAGCCGGGCGTGGTGGCACATGCTTGTAATCCCAGTACTTTGGGAGGTGGAGACCGGAGGATCTGGGTTCGTGGCCAGCCTCAGCTCTCTCTCTCCCTGTCTTTCTAGCTCTCTCTCTCTCTCTCTCTCTCTCTCTCTCCCCCTTTCTCTCTCTACTTAGTGAGGCCCTCTGCAACTTCGTGAGACCCGGTTTCAAAATAAAGTATAAAAAAATAGGGTCGGGGGTGTAGTGTGGAAGTAGAACGCCCCTGGGTTCAATCCCCGGTACCACAAAAAAAAAAAAAAAAAAAAA